>LJIJ01002776.1:0-23767 GCA_001718145.1 Orchesella cincta
AGGTAATAATGATTTCTTTACGCCTTCTGGAGGTAGCATAAATACTATTAGCTAAAAATCATTAAAGGAATTTTGTTACCCCTCTGGGGGTAGAATAATGATCTTTCATCCCTTTCAAATGGTATTAAAAAATACTATTAGCTAAAAAACACTCAAACAGTTCTACTTACCCTTCTGGGGTAAAATATTCATTTTCACCCTTCTCAAGGGTATTTGGAATTTAACAAATTTCCCATCAATCCTCACAATTTTAAGGCTTTCAATTTTAATCTGATTATCACTGTTACATCCCTTTCTTGAGGCATTATCAACGGTTGCAGTTGCTGAAGGTTTTATACTTTGTAGTAACAATTGGAAATGCTTCTGATAGTGAAACGGGTAAATTACTTGTAACTTGGTTGGGTTTGGAAAAACCTGATTGTTTTGTGTTGGCGTCTATTTTGAGCAGTACGATCAGTTTTGTGTTCAATGGAACGGGTGAGTTTGACAATGCCCTTTGTCTTTTTTTGGCTAGTGGACCTTCTGTGCTACATCTGAATAAATATCGAAATTATCAGTACAATTTATTCAATTTAAATAGCAATAATTCCTGAAAAATGTTGCAACTGTCGCTATTTAACGTACTTTTATTGAAGGATGTGTCTTTTTTGAGTAGTACTTCCACAATCAGTCTTTTGGGTGGAATTGGTGAAGACATCTACATTTCTCGCTGAAGTTTTGGGTTTCGGATCAGTCGTGATTTTGACTTGAGCTTGAGATGGAGGGGGTTGTGTTACCTTGTCTTTTTCTTTGTTACCATCCTTATCCGTCAGAGACCAGATCAACATAAATGGGTTGAGGAGCTTTCAAATCTGCAATATATAAACCAAATCCCAAATAATTGAATATTCGCAAAATTTAAAAACAGTTGATATAAAATAATAACACGCAATGTGCAGTACCTTTGTTTGTTTTCAGCCTTTTCTATAGATTGTCTTTTGATCATCTTCATTTTCTCTCTGAATCCCAAGATTCAAATGGTTTGCTGGGTGAACCTTTCGATTTTCCAAGGTTCAACGCAAAGCAGTTTAGGCTTATCCCAAAAATCTTCATGTGCCACAATTTTTCAGAAAAAGCATTACTGTGATAGTTTCCGCAAATTGGTAAATCTGAAATGTCAAAACATTGCAGCTAAGAGAGGCAGTAACACGAGCCGATCACATTCTGTCTCTAAAAATGAGAAAGTCAAGTTTCCAGAGGCTTATGAAAGCATTGCATTGAAGTGGAAAAGTGAATGTAAGCCAGTACAAAACCGTAATAAAAATGGGGCATTTGTGCGATACTCATACAAAAATTAATTTCGAATGTCATAAAATTTTTTCTTATAATTAATATGTACTTGTTAATCAAATATGATCGTAAGGAACTTGCAATTTATGTTGTCCATTAACAATGATAATTGTCGTAGTTTCAGGTTCTAAAAGATTTACTTGGGACATTACATTACCAGTCAGTCAATCGCGAAGTAAATAGTACAGTCTCAGTCAACTGAAGAGTTCAGTCTGAATCCATGCAACTGTAGTAGTTTAGTAGTTTAGCATGTAAGCAAACCATATCTGATTATCTTGTATTTTTGTTGATTTTTTTTTGGACTATTTGCACTTCCGTGAGCAAGAGGCAAGAGGCAATGTGATCCAGATCTCGGTGAGTCATGTGAGCTCATACATTGCCTTGGATGCCGGCTTGATTTTTTCCTTCTTTACTGATTATTCTTTTTTTCAGATTTCGGTGTTTTGTGCCTTTTCCATTACCAAGTAAAACTATGGTCAATATCAAGTTTTGTTTGTGGTGGTTGTATCGACCTTGATGATTTTGAGTGTAAATAGTAAGAATTCAAATGTATTTATTGTTGGTTCTTACAAAAACATCTATATAATACTTTTCATTCTCAAAACCTCAGACGACGACCAGTGGAACGAAAAACGGAGCTGATTTCCATTCCATTAATAACTTGATCATATTTATTACAGTTTGTGTGTCAATGTTCTTCCTCCAAAAGCAATAATAGTTTCTCAGTAATCAGTATTTCAGACTAATAAATTTGTGCCACTTACGAACCACAAGATCCAAGTGAATGTTCGAGATCGTCTTTTTCTCTTTGTGACGATTGTTTGTGGCTGACTGAAGCCCTTTTAAAGCTCCAGAACGGGGTGGACATTCTTATGAATAAAATGTACAAGGTTTTGGAACAGATCCGGGTCAAAACGGAGGAAGGAATGAGTGCTGATGACCTCACCCGTGCTAATGGAGAGTGGCCACAACAATGCCGATGGGATCCGATTAGGAAGATGATTCTTGCTGGTGAGCTGGGTTTAAGTTATTTTACAAGTTTTATTGCTAATGTTTTGGAGGTGGAGGCTTATTAGTTGGATTTTGTCTGCAGGCAGTCGTACCGACGGTTTCTGTTCAGTCGTGTTCGAAAACGGTTCTGAGCTGAGGGACAGCCTTTTACCTTTCAAAAGGGAGCAGAAACCGTCGTAGGTGAGAGTTGGGAGGAGGATTCTGCAGTGGATTCGACTTCCCCTGAGCTGCCACAAGTTTCCAGCATTTTGAGCGAGGAGACTACCAATTTGGAGCCACCTTTGAGCCTCTCAGATGAGAACGGGGATGTTGAGGATGAGGAAACAACTCATGATGAAAACTCGGTAAAAAGTCTTTCAGTTTAATGTGCTTCTACAGACCAAGCACCCAACAATGTACTTGAAAGTGTCAACTTGGGGGCTTCTTACAGCGCTTCTGGTGGAGGTGAGAATGAAACACTTGTGGAAACTGAAGGCGTTGAAGACAACCCTGGTTTGGAACCAATTCTGAGTAGGTTGAAAGCAAATGGGGTGAAAATCTTGGAAAATGGAGGGGGTTCGGTTCCTCCCAACAACAAATCCCCCGCTAGGACTAAAATACCGCCGCCAGTTACTCCACGGTAAGAAACCTAGCTGTGATGATGATTTTAAAGCTTGCTATGACAATTTTAACTCCTTTTTTATTTGTAGGTCAACCGACACCGAAAATGTTCAAGAGAAGTTTCAACCACGGAGATCAGAAGAGGAGACAGATGACGATCTCTTCGAAGTACAACTGAAAAGGACGAAGGTAGTGGTCGACGGCTTGAAGATGTTCCTCTACACCGGGTTCCAGGAAAATGGCAAGACCAACCAATATTATGAGTGCACTGGCTGTCCGTTCTCCACCTCTTTGGAGGACGATGAGGGGTCTTCTGCACTGGAAAAGATGAAAGCTCACGTTCAGGAGCATCACAAAAGTAAGCATTTCCAATTTCTGTTCATATATGTCATTGCAAAATGCTAAATATTCATTTTTTTCTCAACGACCCAGGCGCAAAAGTCACCTCCAACTTGCAACCTAATCGGGTCCACTGGGAATTTGCAGATCATCGATCTTTCTCATCCGATTTACAACCCAGCCGTCCGCATCCGCAGGTTTGACGCTGCATTTCCAAAGAAAGAGAATCCGAAAATGCCGAGTTTGATCCCAGTTTCTACATTTGTTCAGCAAAACCAACACAAGTCGGAGAAAGAGTTGGAGGAAGCGCGGCTGATGCCCCCTCCACCCCCGAAGCTTCAGGGACCCATGCCAATCCGAAAGGGGCCTTCCAAGGACAAGAGGAACAAGTACGGAATGAAGTTTTGGAGAAAAGTGAGATCCGACAAGCAAATGATGAAATGATGTGAAGGAGTATGAGAATTAAAGTGTATTTTCAAAATGGTTTACATTTATCCAACAAATATTTCATTAGTCAATTATTATCATTCGAATAGTTACTCAATTCCTTTCCTACATTTGTCTACATATGTAAAAATGTAAATTAATGGCGAAAACTGGAGATGAACTAGAAAACCAGCAAATTATTCATTTCTTAAAAATTGTTTATTTACGACATTTTCATATTGTCACATAAAAAATTAAGCTGGGTTAGTTTTAATTAAATTGGCTATACTTCATCACTCAAAGAAACTCTTAAATTGGGGGAATGTGGAGTTTGTGGAAGCATTTGCGGGCGTTGACTATGATTGTAACAGAGCACTTGCTACGAAAAAACGAGTATAGTTTTAGTTTGTTTTCAAATCAGCGTTAGAAAGAATTCAAACTAGGTTTTCAGAACAATAGGAAACTTTTCCTACATTTGTAACTTAAATTCACATATTTAAAGCTGCATTTTCATCCTTTGATCGCGTACTTCCTCACGAAGTCGTCTGAAATGCGGATCTGGCTCTGGGGACAGGAAAAACTTATTATAGCTCACCTCACTGCTGAAGATATGGATTTTATTAATATATTTGAGTCGAGGGTAGAACGCTTTCCTTTTCATGCATTATATTGGAATGCAATCCAAGGCTTTGGATCTGCAGGAATTATGCAGAGAGTCTTGTGACAATCAACAACTCAACATGCTGCTACACTCAACTCGCTTGTTGTGTCCTTGAGAAACAGTCCCTTTCAATACTTGCGAGATAGGCGACGTTGTTGTTGCTCTCCACTTTGCTGTTGCATCTTATTGTTACAAAACTGTTCATTTTGATTCCAAAGAACTCGATTTGACAATCAAATGATAACCATCTTCATAGAGGGTCAAATGTCACTTCCAAAAAGAAGAGAGTCAATGCCAACGATGGGAAAATGGAAACGTCAAGCTCAAGGGCTCCCGGAAGAGGTCTACGACCCCAATCATGAAGAACAAGTTCCTGAGGATTAGTTCTCCGAGGAAGAAATCTGGGAGTATGTAATTCAACGGTTCAGGGATTTGAAACTTACTGAAGTTTGAAATATAGTTTACATCTGGCCTGTCCTTGTAATTGCATCTTGGAATCCCGAAGGTTTCACACATTCTGATCCTGGGGGCTTCCAAACCTTGTATCTACCTTTGAATAGGTCAATGAATGATTAGGATGGGCGATGGCTCCTTGTAAATTTGGCTAATTTACAATTCCAGTTGCCAATCTTCATCAAATATCTGTTGAAATATAAAGCTGGTAGCATTTATATCATAAAAATCTACTTGCAGAACAGCAAAACAAATATGCATAAGCTTGGGGTTTGCATAAGTTCATAAGCTGAGTGAGTTTGCGTTAAAGGGAGCATTTGTATATGATGACATGTATACTTCTTTCTAGTTTTCATGAAGCGAGTGGACATGAAGCAAGAAAGTCTTTGCTGCTTGTGTGCTTTCCATATTACAAGAAATACCCAGATTACTCATCTCTTGAAACACAGAAAACAGAGCTATTCCACAGCATGAAAAGCCTAGACATTCATGTAAATTATGTTTCTTGAATGGTTAAGAAGCCAGTCTACTCTCCGACACGGCCATACCGTGAAGGGGGATTGAGTAAGGATAATCGTGAAGCAGACCACTGATTTGGATGATTACTCAGAAGTTTGTAGGGTGATGGCTGCAAGTTCCTTGAACATATTCTCAGTCAACATCTCGCATTCACAAGTACAACACGAAATCAGCTGCTAAAGCATCCTATAATTTTTGACAAATCCAATTTTTTCGATAACTGGACGTATGTTTTTTGATTTTTCGAACACGAAACATTAAAACAACTTTTTTATTCTTGTCGTAACGTGAAGCTTGTTGGTTTAGCTAATCACTCGGTTCTTTCCTTTGAACTCCTTTTATATAGAGAGCCACGACTTCCGATCATGGACTCATTTTCGTCTTTGTCCTTGGACAGTGAGGAGTACGTTGTGGAGGAGATATTGAAGAAGCGAATTGGTGCTGATGGAAAGCCCGAGTATTTCCTCAAGTGGGAGGGCTACGGACACGATGAAAATACGTGGGAACCTCGGGAAAACATCGATGCCGACCTCGTCTGTGCTTTTGAGAAGGAGTTGGAGGTGAAAGAAATGAAGAGGAAGGAAGATCTAAAACAGAAGAAGGAGCAGCCTACCAAACCTTCAACTAGTAGCAAGTCACGAGCAAAAATTCCTGCTACTGGACCATCTTCAAACCAACAAAAGAAGCCTTCTGGTTGTGCGGATGAAGTAAAGAGTCGGGATTATCGTGAGAAAAAAGTGAGACAACAATCTCATCCGAATGATTTAATATTTCTGGAGATTTGTGTAAAAGAACTTGGACTTTTTCAACTTCATTTTATTTTGCTTCATTTCAGGAGGCTGACGAAAGCCGGCTGTGTCTGGATTTGATCGGGGACTGGAGGTGGATGAGATAATCGGAGCAAACAATGAAAATGGGGGAATAAATGTGCTTGTCAAGTGGAAGGGTGAAAACGGCGTGGAGATGGTCCCATCCTCGGTGGCCAGATTCAAGTGCCCCGACGTTCTCATCAAGTTTTACGAGGAAAATTTTATCTTCGCGATGTCTTCCTCCAAAAATGGCATTCAGTAGTATGTGTAAATATTAATCTTTTGTATCTATTCTGATTGTATTTGCCTTTTTCAATTTTATAAGCTAACTTATTCCTAGTTACATTTTTTGGGTAATTTCTGGAACTTTACTATTCATTATGCAAAAGTGGAATAATTGAGAATAGACAATATAATTCAAATATAAAAACAGAAAATGTGACTAATATAATCCTACAAGAACAGAATAAATGAAATTTCATGCGACATAAAATCTTGAGTAAAGTAATCATTCATTTGTACATTTAACAATCCTCTATCCTCCTTCTCGACTTTGACATGAGTCACCCATCTAAAAAGCGAGCCACCTTAGTCAACTCCGCGTACAAATCCTTACGAAGCATTGGGTAGTGAGGGTCCTTTTTGAATTATAGATTAATGCAAATGGTTGGAAATTGGAGTCCTTTTTTACATGAAAAACTCACCATTCGTACTTTCGTTACTCCAGGGTATCACTTTTCCTAAAAGAGGAGCAAGTATGTTGCAACAGAGTCCAGGTTATCTCGTCTGCTGCGGTGGAACCTCTGGCGAGTGTTGAGGGGCGACTACTTCGCCTAGGCCGGATGATGATGGATGTAACCCCTACAAGTTTAAGTGTGGAAGCAGAGCCCCCGTTGCTTTCGCTTGTGGAAACTGCAACGCTCCGGGAATATCTGGAGAATACCATCAACGAAGTTTGCAATGAGATGGGGATTAGTCGAAATATGTGTACAAAATAAGAGAAAAATGAAGCGATCATTTTCAGCCACGAAATATATTGTATAATATTATATTTTGAGTGTGATGTGCCTTGGCGTGGAATTTCCATTGCTTATTTTTTTACGCATTTACTTTATAATTTGTTCATCATTTACGGTTTGGTTTCTGTTAGCTCCTTTTCCTTTAAGAAAAATTAAGTAATACCAATTATATTGAAGTTAATCAAGAATGTACGTTGATTAGTACGTTAATTTTGTGTATTCATAATAGGTGGATTAATTTTTGTTAAGCTGATGGTATGATTGCCATGTCAGTTAAGATTGTGTGTGTAAAAAATGACGTTGAGTGAGCTAAGTAGTTTGAAGTACATTTATATAGATGTCTTTGTATGTAATATATTGATCCAATTACTAGTTCTGCATAAAAAGAGTAAATTTGTGTTCAGGCAATGTAATTCAAGAGATGAACAAAGACAATGTTCGTTTAGCATTCCTATTTCTTGTGCTAGATTTCCCTCTTTGATTTAGTAAATTTTCTGGGAATATTTTCTCAAAACCAGAATGCAAAGATGAGTGGGTATATTATTTGGGGCTTCACAGTGAAAAATAGTTTGGGATGAGCTCAGGGAGAACTTGTTGGTAATCATGTTGAATTTTAGTTTGCTTTGGAGACAATTGAAATCGGTTTTAGTTGGCCAGCTTGTTACTCGTTTCAATCTAGTGACGGCAAGACTTTGATGCCAATTTGGGGAATGTGTGGTCTTATATACAATATTTTCTCTCCATTTTTCAACTATAATACAATGGGCTTTCCCTGAATACATTTTGTAGCTATATTTGTTAATGCAGGAACTCAAGGATGATGATGATCGTTGATGCATCGTAGCAAATGGGAATATCCAATATCGACCTCTATTTCTTAAAATTTTTATGATTTTGAAGTATGCATTTGATACGGTTTTAATATTAAAATCTTATTTACAGTTCTCACGTTACTTTTAGTAAGGGTTCAAAGTATTTTCATTTTATAGGACTGCCGCCTGAACCCCCAAGGTGGCTTGAATGTATAATTTAGCATTAGGGTTCCACTAGTTACCCTTTTGTTGTTCCCATACAAGTTTTGTAGCAAAGATGAAGGAAATGGAATAATCAGACTAATAAAGTGAAGGGAAGGCTTGCTCAAGTAAACTTCTGAGAAAGGGTGATCCTTTTACTCAGCTCGTACAAATGCCTAAATCTTTTCCACATCACCTTGAAGGCTGTAAATCACGCACCACTTTACCTGTACGATTTGTGTAATACCTAAAAACATTTGTCTACATGTCAATCATTCGCAGTCATCGACCTGAGAACATTGCCCTAACTACACGAAGGATATGTCCCCTTCCTACATTTTCTAGTAATCGGTACAGCCAGCCAAGTGTAAGTGTCCATTCAGACCATGCATTGGATATTATGATGGAGCGTGTGTTGGTTATACTTTTTACTGTAACTCATGAAGTTGTCCGTAATTGTGTTTGGTGGTGAATTAAATAATTGCATCAAGTCAAACTAAACTTCTTAACGATTGTGATTATGACAACGGTCATATTATGTCGACATCAATTGCATTTAAGACTTATCGGTGTAAGACAGTGATGTTCATCAAACAAAGAAGAATAAATAGGAAGTTTGGGGCATTTTGACATAGTGTTTGGTAGCTCGTGAGCTTTTCATTCATTGTATTCATTATTAATTGAATTTAACATACGTGTGCAAAACCACTAGAATACTTTTATGACAACACATTGTGAGGACAAACCTGCTATAAACGATACATTGAAATCATATTCATCCTACTTATTTCAATGGTGCGTTACCGCAATCTGGGAATAACTGGCTGATTTACGAAATCCACAAAACTTGAATAATGTCCCGAACAAGAACTTTGTTAAACGAGGAGGATGGCGTCGGAGCTCCACCTCCACTCGCTTGGAACCATTGTTATAATCCTCGCCATGCCTACAGATGAAACTGACACCAAGCTCTTCTCCCGGGGAATTCCACATTCAGTATTTTTTGGCTTGTGAGCTTTCAATTGGAAATCTCAGAACAAACCCTTTTTCCGTTTCAAATTCAAAGCTGAACCTAATGATTTTACGTTTTGATAATAATGATAGTGCATATGTAATAATCAATCTGAGATGAAACCTGTAGGTTTTATTGATTTCAAGAGCGAAGTTATTAACATAATCATGACAGTAAGCTAATTGGAAGAAAGCAAATATTATACACCAGAACGACAAATAGTTCAAAGTGAAAATTTTCAAAAGCACAAAATTCCTTAAGCACAAAATGTCCCTAGCGCACAACAGCCCTAGCGCAAAACTCCTAGACTTCTGTTTAGAATGCAAATCATATTTGGCATTTATAAGAAGCACAGCTACCTCTCTATTGGGGGTCAGTCGATGAGTAAGAGTTCTAACAGTTGTCATGGAAAAAGCCTTGAAAATTGTCACGCATTACCCTGTTCTTAACGTGAAAGCTCATGGAAGTGGATCGGTTGTGGTGGATGCAATGGAGATTTCTTTGATAGTGCAAGTGTGTCCAAGAACAGGGCTAACGATCAGTGAACCTAAAATAGCCCGTGAGAACAGATTTGGGGCATTGTGAGAGCTGCTCTTAAACAGGCATTTAAGTTGTCCTTTGTACTGGCTAGACAAAATGATAATATTCATGCCATTTATATGAAAGCCATTCCGGTTCAGTTGCTTCTCGAATCAGTGAGTTTTCCGTGAGTGCGATTTGTCAAGCATTGTTGTGGTGGGTTATTGCGAAGATTCTTTAGCAGTGCTGAGAGCACCACTGCTTCTCGACGAGTAAAAGATATGATTTCTCTGCGCATGCCCTGCTCCATGAGAAATTTACTCCAGCCAAATGGCAAGTGGCATTGGAAACGTTCAATTGTACGCTTACGTTGGGAGTAAGTACCACCTTTGCTTTGAGCCACTGTGGACCGTTTAACCACCCTCGAAAGTTTAAGTCAGTTTCTTCGGGGGCACTGTCACAAGGTCCCAAAATGTATCTTGCCTCAAGACTCCTTTCCAAACCCACTTTTGGGAGATTTCAATCGTCTGTGTTTACGTGGCAGACGGTCATGTGCCAATTGATGACCTGAGCAATGTCCCATGCATCAATAATAATAACAATAATAATAAGAGTAAGTAAGGTTAGCAGATTTCCTTCTGGGCTTGAGAATGATGATAGATGACGTTTGCTGAAAAATTCGAATTGTGAAGACAGGGGCAATGGAATAACTGATCAATGCACAACGGTCGAAGTTCGCATGAGAAAAGACACAAATATTATGGTGCCGTCAATGTTTTGCACATGTTTGCTATGGTGTTTACCCTCCCCCTTATTCCGACTTTACTACGACTGTGTGTAACGAACGCAGAGCAAAAGCTACTTAAAAAAGGAAAAAACATACTCCTCATGTGCGTGCAAATCTGACGCATCTCCATGATTCCAATGTTCACAAGCAACGGTAAGCATAATGCTCTGCAACGAACTAATCAACAGCAGCGTGACTACCAGATGTATTCAGCTCATGGAGGAGGAGGAAAGGCCTAAGCCAGGTGAAGAAATGTCGAATTTTTATAGGTATACTTCATGAAATAATTATGTTTTATAGTACACTTAACCGAATAAACCTTTAATTGGGTTGCCTAGCAGAACTCGAGTGTGTAGAGCTTATTGGGGTGGAGAGCATGCAACGAATTATATCCCAACGAAGGCTGAGGATGAGCGTTCAATTCCAATGTTGTCTAGAGCCATTCAGCTTGCTCGCTTAGACTGATGAAGGTAGCTCTAGAAATGTGAGTAGCTACTCATCGCATAAAGGATTGAGAACTTGTTCCAACAGCTCTTAACCAACTGAATGATCAAGTGAAAATGGTGTGAAGTTTCTCCTTATTTCAAGGCGGTTTGGATTCACCCAGAGAAATAAGTCCAACCTGTGGATACGCCACTCTTAGAATGACAACAAGCGTTGCCAGAGCCTATGCTATTAGCCTTCAGCTTGAGCTTGCTTAAAAAACCTACAAGAATTTGAAGAAAACTCAACTCATTCCAGCAATTTTAATTTATCGTTCATAAGTGTGTAGTTTCACTGGTTGCGAGTAATATAATGATCATAGATTGGGTAAATGGCATAGGAAATATTACAGTACATTGTCAAATGTACGTTGTACCATCTCACATTCATCAGCTCTCATGAAATTGTGATTGCTGGCTGCGTGGGAGTGTCTCATCAACCAATCGTTTTATTACTGTAAAAACAGTTTTTAAAATCATGCAGTACATTGCAACTTGATCTCAGCAGGCTTCATCAGTTTTAAAAAACTAGTCAATTAACATTTGGTTAAGAATTTGTCAATGACTCGACTTCAAGCTACTCCGATCATGCCAAAGACCCATCGTAGCTTTTCGACCTGGTTTGGGGTAAAGTGAGGATCTTTTTAAAAATCAATTTTTCAGCAATTTACAGGCATACAAGAGTGAAAGATTATTTAGGTACACACAAATCACTTCAGTGACTTGATAACGGTGTTTAACACAGATGGCTTAAACGCCAACATGTTTTCAAATCGAAACGGTTTAATTCATTTGATAACAGGTCGATGGTGTTTTTTGGATTCCAATACTCAAACATCTACAGTCCATATACCTATTGCTTTCACTTTCAGCATGAACAAACAAAACACACCAATTTGTTGCAGAATTACCCAATCATTGCGATTCTTTCTGGCAATCCTCCCCAAACTCCGGTTTATCTTCTCTCGCCTCCCATTTCACTGGAATATCAGCAAACACAATGGAGTGTGTTATCATCTCTGCGGAAGTAACTTCTGGTTTTAGTTTCATCCTAAAAAATAAAGGAATACGAAATTACCCCAGACCCCCGCTTGTGTTAATGATCCAACTTGATTGATAACCACAGACGAGTGAAAATATTGTCATTTCTTTCCAACAAGTTTGAAGCTGTTGTAGAACTCGGTGGAGGTGGAGACTTGGGAATTATGCTCTGTTCACTTTTTCACCTTGTGGAACACCTTTGTACATCAGAACAGCTTCAGGAGTTGGATGCATTTGTGGAATTTCGTCGACTGGAACTGGAGACGTATACTTCTGGCAATGGGAAATGGGTACTGAACAAACTTTTCGAAGTGTTTTGGAAGAACATTGAGTGGATGGACATCAAAGGAAGTGAAATTTTGGGTTGGCTTAATGAAGCACAAGAAAGGATTATTCTATCAAATTATCACTATTATGGAAATAAATTTTTTGAGCTGTAAAGCTGTAATATCATTTTAAAAAATTTTATACTATTAAAATTATTATTTTAAAATATTATCATATCATATTAAAATTATTTTATACTAAAAATACCAATTAAACACTGCCATTCCGTATGCCTACTTCTCCACACAGCCTAGGAGGTTGGTCCCAACACAACTTCACCGTTGAACTTTTTGTCAATCAGCTTCATTGCAAATCAACACTGAATATTATACTGACGTAAATCCCATTTACATCAAATGGACACGTCGTACCTTAGGAGTTAATAATGCCCACTACTGCCTTCCATTTGTATTAGTTTGTTCAACCGACTTCAGCAACCAAGCGTCATTAACTCAGATACCGGTCACAAAATACCCACTATTCATCTTTTACATTCTTCCGTATTTCTCAAACACCAACAAAATCACTTCAATTAGGGTTAATGAAAAAAAGCACGTTGAAAGAGTAGGTCAGTTGTTCTCAATGCTGCTACCACAGTTTTTGTGGAGAGGGTATTGACGAGTAAATCCTAGTTTTAAATTTTTGTTGACTGGTGTTTCCAATTGCTGCTTTAACTTTTTGATCACCGAAATTAGCGTTCTAATGACCTACCTTGGCAAGCACATTGCTTTCAAAGATGATATTATATAAAATTGCACCAGTAATGTCCCAAATGCTCAGGAACTACAAGAAAGTTGCAGTTTGGCAAGAAAAATTTGCAAATTTGGGCTTCAAAATTAATTAATTTTAGTTGTTAGTACAGAAATATTTAAAAAAGAAAACATTTCAGAATTTTTTGGAGGGGACAAAGGGGACCGTGAGGGGGGCATGAAGTTTCCTGAGGGGGACGATGTCCCCTCCGTCCCCCCTTTAGTTGCGGGGATGTGTCTGTCACTGGTAGGGAAAACCAGACGAGATTCCCTTATGACAAAGCTGGTTGTGGAGAACCTTTCAACACCAAGAAAAACTTGAGTATCCACAAGAGAGCCCACGAGCAGGAGGAACGAGAGGAAGTATCAGGGGACGATGAAGACGTGGAGAATCCCGGAGAGAATGGAAAAATTGACATTCCGTGGGCTTCAACGCTTCACTGTGGAGTGTGTGAATCCAAACCGCAGTTTTCATCCATGGCAGAATTGGAGTCCCATCGGGAGCTCAGCCATCCAAACTACTTCAGCTCAAAGCAGTGTCCGTGTTGTCAGAAAAGCTTCAGAAATGTCTGCATAATGAATATACACTTGCGAGTTCACACGGGAGAAAAGCCATTTGGATGCCCATCATGTGACAAATCTTTCTCTAGGAACACAAGTGCTCGATATCATTACATCTACATCCACAGTACAGTTCGAAGGTATCCCTGAACAAAGTGTGAAAAGAGCATCAAAACCTCCAATGACTTGAATGTCCACGCCAAGTTCGCCCACGACAAGGTAGCTCATTCAAAAAATACGCTTGCACCGACCCCAACTGCAATGCCAAGTTCACTAAAAAGGACCACCTCCTCAGTCACGCAGAAACGCATAAGAAACCCTTGAACGACAGTGGTACGAGTGTGTACCTTGCCAAAAGATGTTTAAAAGCAAAATCAGTTTGATGCAACATGTGAGGGTCCATCACAACCCTAAAAAAGGGGATAAACAATGTCTTTACTGCAAGATCATCTTTCCTTCCAAGGCCCTTCTCCTGAAGCATAGCAAGGAGAAACGCCACGACCTCGAGAAGCCCTTCAACTGTGCCTATTGTCAACTTCAAATTGCAAACCCAGAGAGCCTTCGCCTCCATTTGAAGACGACAAAACATCTGAATACAGTTGAGACTTTTGAAGAAGTAAAAAACCACCCGGAATGTAGTCAAGCTTTGACTCAAGAGAAGGTGGCACTGGCACCAATATTTCGATGCAAATCCTGTAAATCTACCTACTCTTCAGAGGAGCTTCTCACCCACCATGTGGAACTGGTATATTCCATTCCTCTTGAACACAGGGGACGTTCCTTTCCGTGTTCAGTTGAGGGATGCAACAAATCTTTTCTTACGAAGGCCATGTGCAATAATCACATGAGGACAGTGCATCATGTAAAAGGTAGGGTAACCTGTGCCAAGTGTGGAGTCGAGTTTAAAATCAGGAGATACCTCACCCGACACCTGGCTCGGAGTAGATGTGAGAGAGCAGTGAAAAGTGCAGCTAAACAGAATAAAAAGAAATCCCCTTATCGACCCAAGCAGGCCACGGAGGTCAGAACAAAAGTGTAGACGCCAAAATAGCCCTCCGATCAAACGCTATCGGCAACAATCTACAGTGGTTTCGATAGTTCAAAACAAAGGACCACCTCCGGCAGGAGGAATCATAATGGGAACTTTGAGCACAATGCAAATGCTCGGAATCAGCAATTGTTCCCTTCAGAAATGATTATAAATCAAACTAGCAACGAAACGGGAACTTTCCCGGAAGTGAAAGTCAATGTTCCCGTTTGGGAATGAAATGAAAACGAACAAAGTTCCTAGGAACAATAAATAAGAAACAAACAACAAAGTTTATTGCAATACTTTCAGCAAAACAAACTCAACAGATTGACTCTTCTTTCGAGCTCATATCGTCTCAACGAGCAAAGCGAAAGTGAATACCCAATACAGAGTTGGGTCCCTTTTTATACCACTGGAGAACAAAAGAAGAACCAATCTACATACATTATAATATGTCAAAGTTCATCAAATCATGCAAATCTTACAAACTAACAGAAGACGGATTAGGAGGACGTTTCCTTATCAGTCTCGTAAATACGAAAAATAGTGTTAAAGTTGGAACAAAAGAAAGTGAACATGAGTTTTCTTTTCAACTCGGATTAATCTAATCTACATAACGCTGACCAAGCGCAGACAAACGTACGGTCAAACAATATAACTTAACCTAGATTAGATTCCGCAGCAACAAAAAGGTCTTCTCAAAGACTCAGGACGCGGAAGATGGACAATTAGTAGGGAATTTGTATTCTGCATAGTTTCAAGGACTGGTCAATTTCCTATTTTATTATGTACCTTTAGGTACATATTAAGAAGACTTTGTGTGTCGTCGTCTGTCGTCTGTCGTCCGTCTGTCTGTCAACACGATAACTTTCGAACCGTTTGACATTTTGAAATTCTGTTTTCACCAATCGATAGATAAGGTCAAAGCGGAGGATGAGTTCGTAGATGGGTTATCTGGGGTCACGGGAACAGGGTCAAATGATAAGCACAACTAAATTGATAAGCGTCACATATAGCGTATGATACATCATTCGAAAGGTACTGCTCTACTGATTATGAATATGCATTGCAAATTCAAATCAGAGGTTTCGAACAGGGTCAAAGGTCACGACGAAGAACACAAAATTGAAATCAGAAAACAGGGTCAAAGTCACGATAGCTTATAATATACCATTAGAAAGCTACTGCAGTGCTGATTGTAATTATGCATTGCAAATTGAAATCGGAACTTTTGAACAGAGGTCAAAGGTCATGTACTTTTAAACGACATGTTTAGGGTGTGATATATCATTCGAAAGCTAGTTCAATGAGGATTTCACTTATGACACGTTTTTAACAAATTACGCCGCTAAAATCAAACATATTGCATTTAAACTTAATTTAAATCATTTCAACAAAAGACTCCAATGTCTTCATACCATACTGATCCTATTCGGAAATTTAGGCACCTATAAGATTAAATTCAGAGAATAAAATGTATTTGTTAAAAGAACTTGAGCAAATGTAAACCATCACAATATAACAAAGGAGATGGGTACGATAATCAGGAACGGAAAAGTATGAATGAAACGAATAAGTGAAGAAATTTGAAAGCGTCAATTGTTAATTCTCATCAATATAGTTTTACTCTGATTTTATTGTACTCATCATCATCATCATCATTGGTTAATCATTATACATATTCATCTGAGGAAAATTGGACTGAATCACTAATTACTAGAAGTGACAAGCAACACTGAAAAAAGTATAGGGATGAAAATGTTCAGAAACTGAATAAGAATAATAATATTCTGGTAACATAACACATTTCAATAATTAACTGAATTACACCATTTCTAGATGAAAGTAAACATATTATTTAGCAAAATTACTTGAAATATTTAGCTACAGGAAATTTTCTTATCATGGATTATTCCTTATTCGAATTTATATTCAATCAAATATCTTTTCACTGATATCGCCTAATGAGACATATGTCCCCATCGGGGTTCGCACCCGAGCTCACTGAAACCATCTGGACATTCGAACACACGTCCCAGATTCTTCTCCTCTGCAGCAACTCTTCAACGATCAACGTCCTCATGTTTTGGCCCAGACCAGCCAGTCGCTTGAATATTGAAGCCCTCTCGATTCTTGCGGCAGTCATGGCTTGGTTGAGTTCTGCAATCTGATTCGAAACCCGCTGACTTGTCAGTCTACCAACCAAAACAAGTTGACGATGTAGCTCAGAAAGGCCCATCTGTTCCACATATGCAGCCTCAATCTTTTGATCTAGATCATTCATCAGTTGCCAAATTGGAGGCAACCGTGCCTTCAGAGTAACAGCATCCTCAACATCACTCTCGTCAGCGCTATTTACTTTCATATCCTCAGCAAACTTCTGAGGTTCAAAGTGAAGTAGGTGGAGCACTTTCAAAGAGGAAAATAGTGGGATGAATTCCTTGCTCAGAAATTTTTCATATGCATCTGAAGTGGGGTAAGGAAACGAAAGCGTTGTCAACTTTAACAGCTCCACTTCACCCAATATTGTTTGGAGACGTTGACCCAAACTGAAATATGGAGGATGACAAGACGGTCCATTCCGAATGCGGTCCACACAAACATATTGAAGAGTGCTCCTGTGTTTAATGATGAATCTTGCCAGCTCCTCAAAATGATGAGGTAACCACCCACCACGGCGGACCACTGAGAAATGCTGTAACCCAGAGATTTCACTTAGCTCCTGAAATTCAACGCTGGGACTGAAGATTTGAAGCCGTTTTAAGTTGTCAAAGGATAACTCCGATGAAGTTGCAATCCTACACAGTGTGTCATTTTCAAAGCTGTGGGAATATTGATGAACTTTTTGTAAAGCTGGAAACGGATAATCGGTTTCTGATACCACGACCAAGTGAACAAGCTGCTCAGAGTAAGAGACGATGAGCCACACGTATAAAATGTTATGTTGACGGCTTATATTAAAGTCGTTGAGACGGGATGACCTGAGTTCCAGGGTGCTAAGGCTTGTAAGAGGTGGTGGACTGGGGAGAACTGTCCCAGCTTTGATGTCAGTATGGGCAAACATTGTATCTTTGAGGTTAATCAGCTTCAAATTCGGCATGGAGCTCAGCATCGCAACCAGTGATTCCAGGGGGATGACTTGATCGTGTAGGCCAAAGGAAGTTAGGCTTCCTCCGAATCTTGATGTGAAGACTGGCAAAGTCAACGAGATGTGAGCAAGTCCACGATCCTTATAGATATCAGCCGTCCTCTTTATCCCACTGAGGAGAAAAGAGTTGAACAAAAGCGAAAGAAATCGCTCTGGAGAAAATTGGACGAGACGTTGATCATAATTTCTTCCTCCGCCGAATATCTTCATTCCTGGAGAGACTGGAAACTCTGCGTCGAGAATCCTCTTTTCAATTAATCGATTCACGATGTCTCGCCACTGAGAAGTTACTTGGCGGAAGCCCAAGATGTTGGTTGGCTTATTATTCAGTGTAGCATACTCCAAGATCATAGTCAGCACCTAGAATTACAAAATACACACACAAAACGTATAATTATTATGTAATTTCTTCAAAACCTTAAAGGTAAGGGTTAAGGTAATTGGCATACTTCCAGAGGAACGTCCTGAATTGTATTTTTGAGTGAAGGAACATCTTTCTCTGGGTTGTCCACAATCACACTCGCTCCTGGAGAGACCTTCCAAGTTGGACGTTTAGGTTTTGACAACAACATTTTCACCTCACGAGCCTTCTGCAACCTGAAATATAATATATACATAATATATTAGGAAAGTCATCGGAAAGGCATCTAATTAAATTTAACTTAAGTCTACCTTGTGTAACTTTCGAAGCACGTCTGATTGAAATGATAAGTGGTGAGGAGAAAGATCTTAACTTGAGAAAGACTGGCTTTAACTAGTGAGCTGTTAAACAATCAAAGTTAAACTACGTAGAAATACGTGATGCTGGAAAGCATTTGTGTTTTTTACATCTCGCTTCTCTGTTTCACTTCTTCCTGATAATTGTGATTATATTGATTAATTATTACTTACGAGACAATTAATTATTTTAGTTGTTAACTAGCTTTTCTATCCTTCAATTAATTCAACGCCCAGTTCTACCACTACAAATGGAATGTTATTGTCACATTCTTTTTATACACAAGAAGGATATATTTACATATGTTGGAAGCTGTAACATGTCACAACTCACACTTGATCTGTTCCACAGTTGTCAATAGAATGGAGAGAATAGCAAATGGGCATGGCTAAGTTTTCATGTGTGAGCATCCCAACTCAATCCGTGAGCTGAGGAGAATATTTATAGAACGGGAGAGCATGACATGAAGTATGCATGAAACCAAGTGGAGAACAATTTTGAGTTTAATTTTTCAACAAAAGTTACTGTTTTGTGGGTTGAAAAGCGTGTAGAACTCCGATGAAGCTACTTCCATGTCACAACGATGCTCTGTTTTGCGTGATTGCCATGAATGTCTAAGATTACCCCATGTTTTCGCAAGCTCCTTTCCTATATACTCTAGCCTCTTATCTCAAGTACATTTGCGCTGAGCCACACTGCACTTCAAATTACTACAGTAAGGTCAACTTCACCTGAGGTTGATCCCCGTTCATTTTCCCAACTGGTTTTCATGTACGGCATGTGGCAAGTGTTGGATAGACGAGACTTAGACGTCACGAATCCACGAAAACCCAGAGAAATCAGTGTCTATTCTGTAAAAAGCTTATCAAAACAGAGATTTTCCTCCATGAGCACATCAATGAAACAGCTCATGACCGGACGAAGCCGTTCAATTGCGCGTACCCACAACGCCTCTATTGCCAACGGGACTTTCTCCAGAAACATCACAAATCAAATCTTTACCTTGTCACAGTGGTCGAATAACGCAACAGTTTGTTGCTAACGGTAAGGATATGACGTCACATGAGAAGAAAAGCCAAAACATGATATGTGGGTGGTGTGGGACAGAATTTAAGGCCAACATATTCCTCCAAAGACACCATGCTACGGGGAATCACTAAAATGGGGAGAAAACTGGCAGAATAATGACAAATTTTCCCATCAAAAGCCAAAGTCTTCCTATAGAGTTCAAAAGAGGACCACAAAACATCAACGGTTAGATTTAGTGTCGCGTTTGTTGAAGTATATGAATGTAATTTTCATTAAAACATTTCGATGACAACAACGTGAACGTATGTAAATGCTCACCATAAAGCCTACTCCAACTACAACAGCTGTAAGTTTTTTGCAGGGCAATAGTCATATGCATATACATCTTACAACAATGCAAGAGCCACTTGTAGCTAACAGTGAGTAAGCACATGTTTTTGTATCCTTCAATGCATTTCTCTCTCAACTCATTCTCGTTGGACTTGTTCACTCTCTTCTGGTGAAAACAAACAAGATTTGAGCAGCTAGTTGGGAAAGTACGAACGAAACAATTTCTTTTGATTATCTGCTGAATCTCAACAATTCGTGTGATGGCAAAGTTAAAAGGTTAGCATAGTTTCTGCAAATGTTGTAATTTCTAATTACATATTGTGTAGCAAGTGATAAGGAGGCTGTCTTTTTGTTCATTTACAGGAAACGCCAAGGATGAGGAACTTGAACGAACTTCAACGCTTCACTGCGGAGTGTGTGAATCCAAACCCCAGTTTTCATCAATGTCTGAATTGGAGACCCATCGGGATCTCATCAATAAAATAGTCCACTTTAGCTTGCGATCATTCTGAGTATTGACGGACGACTCATGAGGTCATTGCATGTTTTCATAAAGACCTTTGATATTTTGAACACTTCATTGAAATGACATGAACAAACAGTTTCATGCATGCATGTCTTTATTCTACGTTCTGCATAGCAAGTTTTGTTTTAAATATTTGAAAGAATCCAAACTACTGCAATTCCTGACACAAAAAACAAGATATTTTGAAGGTATGTGCCTTTTAGTTTAAAATACATTGGAAAAGTTCTACCATCACACATCACCACTTTCATGCTTTGGAAATTTTCATTTGTCGAAAGTGAGAAGAAAATAAAACCGTAGGTATCTTGTTCGTATTATAACCGTAGGTTATAAGAACGACAGCAAACAATTTCAAGTGTTGATTCTAAATTCTCAACAAAAACATAATAGTAGTTTAATTACAGATGGGACTTTTTCAAAGAAACTATGTATCAAGTTAAAAGATGTTTTGGCATTCTTTGGAAAGAATGAAGAAAACAAAAAAAACCATTACACAAAAAGTATTTTTGTACAACAAATGGATTTAAAATTTTATTGAAGATAATAATAATGATGAAAATTTTCAGGTGTTCTGTAAATTTAAAATGTTGATAATGTAAGATTGAAGCCATTCCACACTTGACTCGGATACTATGTCAGTGCGAAAGTGAAAGAATTTAAAATTTTTAGTGAATCAATAGAGTATAGTATCAATTGTATGTGTTTATTAGTATGTCAGTTTCTCTGCCGCTGCCTCCTCATCCCACATGCCATACATTTTACATTTATTACGATAATTAACTAACGCAGTGAACTCTCAACTTCAAAAACTCAGTTATCAGATTAACAATGGACAATACAATAATTTAAAAACTTTTTTAGCATTAACATAAAACCAAACCTCTCGAATCCACAACTTAGCGATGATCCTTTTATGCCACTTTTTCTGGTTCCTTTATACTTTGACAGTGACAAGAAACTATTTAGATCTTAAAATCACAGTTAGCTTGGATTGTTCCCGGAATGCAACAGTTAGACTTTGTTCAAGACTTCAAGAACATGGAATTCGGAGCTTCTGCAAAGAAATTGTTAGCCTGATCCTAACATTTTCTTCTCCCAATCGAGTGAGATTCCGTCACATACTTGCAAGTTCAGATCAATGGAAACTTCACTTGGATGCGTGACTCAGACAACGTGGTTTCTACACAAAGGGAAGCTCATTTGTACCGTATATTACAAATTATTAGTGCTGCAAACTTATCACAAATGTAGTTAAGCTTTTATGAAGTAATGGAAACATCTTGTTCCATTTTTCGAAGCTAATTGTTCCATCGGTAAACATTCCATGTAAGCACAACTCTTTCAGGTTCAGACGGCGAACCTTGCTCATATTCTATATTTCCATGTATCTGACATATTATAATATTGAAAAACGTAATGAATAAAATAATCATCAAGTGTCCGAACAATTTTTAAAATCCTTTATTTGCAACAAACACATTCAATTTACAGATATTAACATTAAGACAATTACTAATTTTATTAAGTTATGTTATAAATATTTCATGTACACATAAATACATCAGTCTTAAGTAGCTGTTTTAAGAGGGAAAAATTGCGAAGTTGTAGCTGCGTCCGTCTCATCTCAGGCATCATCCATTCTCCGAATCAAACAGACATCCCCAACAGGTTTCGCATGCATGCTGACAGAAACGGTCTTAAGATTTGGACAGATGTTCCATACTCCTTGATGCTCCAGCATCTCCTCAACAACCACGTTGTCCAAGTTTTCACCTAGGACAGCCAATCGATTGAAAATAGCAGCCCTCTCATTGCGAGCATTTTGGAATGCTTGATGACGCTCTCCGAAGTCAGCGGCGTCGCCTTGTATCTCAAAAGCAGCCTCCAGCCTCCCGAGCAGTGAGGCGCGCAGCATCGTTGCTTCAGGGCTGAACGTAATTTTCATCTGGCGCCGGACATTACTCTCGTCTGATTCTATGATGACGGATCGGCGGAACGATTGATTGGGGAATAACGGGGCATCTCTTCATTAAAGTAGGAATTATATTGGAGTAGCTGGAGCACCTCCAAAGCCGGAAACATGGCGAGCAAAGCGTTGCTAAAGTTCATATGAGCATTAGTCATCCTGAAGGAGTAATCAAATGCCAACTTTTTCACGTTCCTGGCCACCAAGCCTGCTGTAGGAATACTCTCCATTCGTTCAACTGTTACAAAGGCATATAGAACGACGTTTAAAGAGACCTCTTGAAGAGAGTTTCCACAAGTGCCAATCAATTTTTCCAAGTCTCTTAAGTCGCCGTTGTGCCAAAGATTAATTGAAAGATGACGAAGCGCAGGGGTTTCAGTTAATCGAGGAAACTGCGGACTTGGAAGACAAACGTTGAGCTCCTTTAGTTTTCCAAATGCAGAAGCCGATGTGGTGGCGATAGAAACGCTTTCACCCCTTCGCCACGGAATGGAATATTCATTGCTTTTCTGAAGAGCTGGAAGCGGCTCATTGTAGACTTTCAGATTCAAAACAACAAGTTGGTCAGCGTAGGAAGCAATGAGCCAGATGTACAAGGCGTTTCTTTTCTGGTCTTCTTCAAAATCCATAAATGATGTAATGTCCAAAGTATTAAGGTTTGGTAGAGGTGGAGGTAGTAGAATGCCACCGGGTCCGATACTCCTCCTGGTTAATTCCACATGCTCGAAGCAAATAACCTTCAAGTTGCTCATAGATCTGAGCATCGCAACCAGTGATTTTGTGCCAATAATTTGATCCTGAAGGGCAAAGGTGGTGAGGTTGCCTCCAAATCTTGACAGGAAGATGGGTAAAGTCATCTGGTTGTCAGCAGGGCCCTGAAGGAAGTCCTTGTCTCCATTAAGAAGCAGCGAGTTGAACGTGAGCGGCGTTTCTGCCTGCACGAAAAACCATTACCTTCGTCAGTCAAAATCACCATGAAAGCAATTAGAGAACGTTGACTAGTATGCAATGTCTTGCATGCTCATGAATTTATATAAAATGTTGTACGACGGCAGACTGCAGTTAATTCACATCCTGACGGCCTTCACCTTGAATATATGGCTGCTGGGAAAAATTCATACTCAAACATGTCCATGGTCGTAAACTCTTATTCGCGTGTTGTCGTCAGCGTTATGAATACAATAAGACTGAATAACACGGGGTTTGCACTACTCAGAAAAAGTTTCTTGAAAATCCAATCCAAACCCAGCTTATTATGGAGACTTACCAACTGCGGAAAAAATCTGTGTGAACGTAAATTTGTCTCAATTGAAGAGAGCGAGCGCAACTCTCCAATCTTCCACTTTCTCTTTTCACACTGTTT
>LJIJ01002777.1:0-23765 GCA_001718145.1 Orchesella cincta
AACTTATTAATGACTTTTACTCTGCTTGGGGTAAGAGCATATTGCCATTATCGAAAACCTTGGACTCACAAAGATACTACTTATGCTTATCTTTAACGAATTTACCGTATGTCAGTATTTTCATCAAGAGGCATTTATCTACTATATAAAGCTGCAATTCATTTTATGCATAAAATTGCTACAAACATAAAGTTAATGTAATTTTACATGTAAGCGTACGCAGTGGGTTTACCTAACAGTTAAAGTGAACACTCCCGCAATGAAAAATAGCATCACCAGATATGAACAGAGAAATGCAGTGGATAGTACTCAAATGGAAAGCTTTTATTAAGGAAGTCTGTGTGTTACGTGCAACTATTACCGCAATCATTCGTTGGGGTATGAAATTCTGCCATAATTTCCCTGGAAAGTTTTTTACTCTACTCCACTAACGTTATGCTCAATGTACAATACGATATACGTGTAGATTAAAGCAATCTAGCTAATATCTTTATGTGCATGTCCAATGAAGGATTATAAACGATGTGCACCATACTCACAAGTTAAACGTTACAGATAACGTAAAAAATCAATTTAGATGATACATGTGGGGCTGGAATACATTTATTTAATCTAAGCATAACAAAAGTACATGAGAAAATGTGAACAAAACAATGACAATTGTTATGTGGGCCAGTATTTCAGTGTAAAATATTCCTCTGCCTCATTATTCATAACAACAATAAAAATTATCGTCAATACGCCGGTTGGTTCGTACACAAGACATTTTTACAATGTTGCAATCGTTTTGCAGCTTGAAACTGAATGAACTGCATGATTGTCTTCAGTGTACATTCTGTATCTGCAGATGGAATAAGGAAATCATTCTACAAATTTTCAACGTTTGTGTGGCTGAATTGAACGTGATTAATTATTGTTTCTGTTTCATCATGTTTAGTGAACGTCGGCATATCAAATATTTGAGGTTGTACTATGGGCGCCACAAATATTATTCCTTAATTCCACCATTTGGAAGCCTTTCTATTTTTCTACTTCAACGTATATAAGTGTAGATAACGAGAATCAAATGTATTTTTAAAGCAGACCGAATACTGCTGGTATACCGACGATTACAAGCAGAATACTCGGCGATCAAACACGTTATGATTTTTGTATAAATCTACCGGTTTGATTACACAATGCAGGCTGGAATGAACTAAAATCATACAGAAAAATGATAAATCCTTATTTGATATTGCGGTGTGTATCTATATGCACAAGTGGTCAAAGGAATGTTTATATAAAACTCTGCATTTGGTTGGATATTTGTAATGCCAACAGTAAAAAACTGTATCTGGTTTATATGACTTTTGTTTGTGCATGTTATCTTCTCAATTTTTTACGTTGATATCGAATGAGAAACAATCGTTATAGTATTATACAATCATACAATCAATATATACTAAAATTATTCACTAACAATATTAAAATGAAAGTGATTCTGAATAGCAATCAATTCATGGTTGACCTGAGAAGTATAACATTCAATACCGGTTTTCATAGGTAAGTCAAGCATCTGATTGAATTTCAATAAGCATACATAGAAATCGATTAGCTGCATATCATACAGAATAACAAGTTTGGTTGCCACAAACTAAACAATATTCAGTAAATTTAAACCATTTCGACGCTTTCAAACTCGAGGTCTCAAAATATACAGATTTTTATTTTCCCAAAAGAAAGACACAGTAAAAGTGAGTTGATATGACCAATATTTGGTTGGGGTATGGTGAGACTATTTACCTGGGGTGACCTGAATATCAAAAGAGGGACCCACGTTTAAACGCTATTTTTACCAAATGACCTTGAACTTTTGTGTGTAGATTGACAAAATGATTCTCCAGGGGGATAGTTTTACCGTTTTGGCAAAATTCGAATCGGTCCGAAGATACAAGAGTAACAATATAGCCACCTCCTACATAGCTCGCAAACCCCTAAGGCGTGAATGAGCCAAAAAGCTGTTTTTTAGAAATCATCTGAATTAGAAATGGTGTATCATTGGAACAAAACGGTAAAAGTTCCCCTGGAGAATCGTTTTTTGGATCTACACACAAACGTTCCAGGTCATTTGGTAAAAAAAGCGTTTAAAATCGCGGGCCCTTCTTTTGTTATTCAGGTCGGCAAGGTAAATATACTATCGTACCCAACCAAATATTGGTCGATATCAACTCACTTTTTACTGTTATCCTTCTTTTAGAGGATAAAATCTGTATTTTTGCTTCCTAGAGTTGAAAAGTGTCCGAAACGGTTTGAACTTACTGTATTTGAATACTTGCAAAGGAGAGAAGTCCAAAACACCAATGTTTAAAATTACTCTAACAGGATGCAGTTTGCCAAGTTGATAATAAAACGAAGCCATATAAATTTAATGGGCATTTTATTTCATAATAAACTTATCGCGGAGCCATTTGTTTGTAAAGTCATATATATGTAGTGTATATATTTATAAAGAAAAATTAAAATGAATGTACAACATAAAACATTTTTGACGCAATGTTAAAGCTGATTTATTTCAGACTTCATACGTGTCGATTTTTATGTTTTTGGGATTCCAACCTTCGTTGTTCTAGCGTCAGGCGGGCAAGCATTTCGTTATTCTTACCATCACCTGCTCCTCAAATTCCTTCTTCTGTGCATCGATTTGTTTCTTCTTCTGCAAATCTGTTCTCTAACCTTAGCTCTTGTAGCATCTGCTCTTCCAGCATTTGAATTTGCCTTTCAATTTCTTTCTGCTTTTTGCACTTTCCTTCTCTGCATTTTCCTTCTCCAACAATTGAATGCTGAGTAGGTTCATTTCTTCATTCATAGTATGTTCCATCGTGACATGTTTTTGTTTCAGTGCATTCTTTTCTACCATTTGCTGATTCTGTGTTGACTTTTGTAACATTTCCGTCTCGAAATCGGTTATTTTAAGCTCTCGTTCTCTCTGAATAGCCAGCTTTTCTTCGTTTAACTTCTGTCTTTCCAACATATGTCGTCCAGCATTTCGTTTTCTTTTAGTTTTATTTTCTCTTGCTTTTCTTTTGTTTCTTTTTCAAGGTAACACATCCGATTTTCGAATTCTATCTGCCGTGACAATTTTTGACTTCTGTGCTCATCTTCTAGTTTTCTCTCTTGATTTCATTATATACATTTTCATTTCGTTGTGTTGTAATTCCAACTGCTTAATTTTTGCCTAAAATTGCTTCATTTTGATTCTTAAGGCTCTATTTGGCTTTGTTTTTGACAACTTCTAGCCTTTGCAACTTGGCAGCAACCATTTTCATTTCTTCATCTGAAAATAATGATTTATAAATTTAATACTGCTCGTTCCTGCCTTCCCAATTGGTAAGTACGTCATTGCATACTTTAAAAAAAGGCTTTATCTCTTTATTGCAATAATTTTTATTTTTATTCAATAGTCAATTTAGTCAATGTTTTGTTACCATGAATGTCCGGCAAGAAAAATGTCCATATATCCTTGTTATCTTAAAGCGTTTGAGCAGATATTTAAAGTCCCAGTTGAGTCACCTTGAATTTGAATTTTAATATTAAGAATCAGGCTTTCGTCATGGGTCATATATTTGCATCCGATCACGGTCATAGTTGAACCGTTCACGGTCACAGTTGATCCTTCACGTAATGGCTGAACCGATCACGGTCACAGTTGATCCGATTCACCGGTACATGGCTGACGATCACGGTCACAGTTGATCTGTTCACGGTAATGGCTGAACCGATCACGAAGTGAAAAGGTGAAAGGTTCCGTTTTTGTGATAGCCTTTCTGTCTGAATCGTCTATCCATGTTTTAAATGAAGACAGGCTGATGCAGTCTGTAAATTGTTTTAAAATACAGTTTATGTTTGTAATGATACTGCAATATATTGCTTACCGCGGTTAGCATTAAAATATGTTAAATTCATAAATATTGTCACTTGCAGATGCAGCTGCAGAAGGCATATCTGAAAATTAAAAAGGCGATTCCTAGGAACATCCGTTCTTGGCATCGTGTCAGTTTTAACGGAAAACAGTGCTTCGTAGTTCTGAATGTTGCTTTTCATTTTTCCAAATACTTGATACATATCCACGAAATTTCTGAGTTTGGACAACTTTTTGGCTACCAATAAAAACAAAGGACTAGTCTCGTTTTCCCCAGATGTAAAAAAAACTGGTGACCAGCGTACCCATTAAAATCTCTCGTAACAGGGCGTTGAAATTTTTTGTGAATATTAAAACAGCTACCGTTCTCAATTACAACTAAATGAATGTTCTCAAAAGGAGAAACAATTTCTGCTCTTTGATAACGACTTCACATTGAAATTGCAGTTGCTATACCCACTAATTTGGCAAAATGATATATTAATCGCGGGCTAAAAATAAAAAATAAACAGCATTAATACAAATTGATAAAAATTCGCATTTAATGATCTTAAGTAAATGTCTAGTAAATAAATTACAAAAGTATTCTTACTTGAAAAGCAAGATTTGCATGACCTGCCGAGATCCTTCCGTGGGGATATTTGGGCGCAACCTCTTTCTTTTATAATAACAGTAAAAATTGTTGATTACTAGTAATTCTCTCCAAAACTCTCTAGCGCGAATTCTAGTTGTTCCATATGCTATTCGACACTGGGACAACTTGTCAGTTCGAAACACAAATGCTGCAAACTATGTGGCCGTTTGTGCATTGATATATCTCTTGTTCCGAATTCGAGACAGACCGGGCAAATAATCGAATTTTCCATTATGGGAAACAAAAAATGCTACTGAAAGTGAATTTCATTCGTGTGCATTTTGTTTTAACTCAAGTTTGTTGTAATGTAGTGTGAAGAATTCACTTTTACAAATGGCGACTCTAGGCCTGTAAAACTTGTGCCATTATCCTGATTAGACCTCTTTAGGTACATGCAGCGACAATGACGCAGGCTATGTAATGACAAGATAAGCATGCCTGAGTCAACAGTAAAGTTTGGACATTATATATGTTTGCAAATTATAATTTTTGGTGCTTCCATCATCCATACCTATTACTTGTATACAAAAGCAGCAAGAAGCAAGCAGCAAACCAGCAGTAAAGCATAGTAAACGAAAAACATAAAATATTTCCCATAAAAGCACTTAATTGCCAACACTGCAACGTACACACAATATATTAGATAATGCCTGTAGAAGGTGAGTAATCTGAAGCCATCCTTTATCTTTGTATGAAAAAACAGTATAATGCAACCAGCTTAGAAGTAGAGTAAATTTATGTTATCATTTTAGTAGCAAGTGTTAAATAAAAATGCAAACCTCATGTTAATCACACACATGGAATACTTACCCTTTGGTGCCAAAAAAATTATCATTCAGGTAGATGAGATGTACGAATATTAGGTTATAAAAATCTCTTCTTCGTCATGTATTTTTACCGGTGGGCTACAATTGCTACAAATATGGAGCAACTATAGCCAGGGAACTCATCATATAGTACTGGACAACTTTGTACAGAAGTCTGCCTCAATAAACAATCTGCGTGTATATAATTAATCTTTATTCTTCATAATAAAAGTTTAAATCAGTTTCAGTTGGAATTGTTGGAAATTGTTTCAAATTTCTACGCTTTCTCGTAACACTATTTTCTGTGTATAAACATTAAGATGTATCAAAATGAATATTTCTGCATTCCAAAATTTATTATTGGTCCTGAAGATAACGTTAAGATTAAGGTAAGAAACTGGAAGAAATGTTCTCTCAACCTGTTTCCTTTGGATCATTACAGGTTTCCATCTCAAAGACAGCCAAATCATCAGTTTTAATTACTTCCCTTGTAATATAAACACAATCTATGTATTTTACAAATATATGTTCATTATTTTCTAACTATCACTCTACTAATTCCATCACTTTCCCCTCACATCACAACCTCAATCGATTCAAATTGCTTCGTAGTCAGCTCCCCTCTCTAGTTCAATTTACCTTATTACATTTACAATACAGTACATACATTTACAATTACAAAAAATCACAAATCTACAAACGTTTTTCTCACAACATTTTTGTGACCCAGTTAAACGTGAAATATATGCACATAAATTCATGCCCATCACGTTTAGTAAACGTTTAGATAGCAATATTTGAGGTTGCGTCATCAGAATCATGCACAATACGCACGCAAATGGCAATACCCTAGTCCACCATGCCGTAGAAAGTATACGGAAAGCAAATATATCAAGCTGAAACACCTGGTAAATACATGAATGTATGTATTTTAATGATTAATATAAGTTATCTATAGGTCGATTACCTTACATAATTATTTTGGGCTTGAGTATGTGCAAGCGCTCATGAACACACAATACTATAGACTGATGTATAGTACGTCAGAAACAATAAAGGAAAATGATACATTAATCATGCATTCACAAGTCATATCAAATGGTTAGCTCGTCACATATACATTTATGCGATTAATCAATGGAAAAAAATCTTTCAATAATAACGTGTAGCCGAGAATAGTTTTGAAACGATTTTAATAATGAAACATATTGTAAGTACATGGTATTAAATTTGCTCTTATTGTAAGTTATTAGACAGTATGTTTTCCATAAGATGAGATTAAGATGGTCCTGAAGGTAAGGCTGAGCTTATGTTGTGAAACTGATAAATTTGGCCTTGGTTACTCTCGCGTATAGAATTTGATCTGCTTGCGTTGCTGAAGAGAGGTGCTGTACTTGGCGAGAGAGCCTGATTTACGAAAGCTGATGGATATTGAAAAGGTGGTGTGTACACCCGATCTGTACGTTGGTATTGGGTTGTACTCAATGGCGGGGGTCTTTGTAAAGCATTGGACGTCCCAACTGTTGGGGACGAATCCTGCATTTGTACAGAAGCCATAGGTACTTCCTGCCTTTTGGTCAGAACCAGTCTTTTCCTTGATCTTGATTCAACCAAAATTGAATCCGATGTGGGACAATGTCACAATTACATATTTAAAAAAACACCAGGAAGTAAAAACTATACGCATGTTGTCTTACCATTCCCATTCTCAAACGGTATTATTTTTTATGCTTAAAACAATGGAATGAGCGGTACGTAAGATGATTTTGATTGCCAGATCCTTATCTGAATGCAAATAATGCTTCAAGATTAATGGAATTGATGCTGAAATCAGTCCACTATTCAACACGGCTTCCGAATCTTTTGCTGGAAGAATACCTGCCTTCCAGCTCATTGGCAATATCTAAAATATGTATTTAATAGTTTGCTAAGATGCTACTTCAGCAACAATATGTTAGCATTAATATTAAAAATGTACCTCACTACTAACATCCGAGTGGGTGGAGAACTCGACACAATTTTGAACATTTTCTGTTCCCCAAACGTGAACGCAGCTCCAAGCAACATATCTCTGCGGTGAATTTACCTTAGCAAGGATTAAAAACAGTGGGCTTTTATTTGTGTTTCCGCAACTTTGAATGACTGGTCCACATGTTGTAGGATTATTTTATGCCTGAACAGAGTGAAAGTCTTTAAGACATATCCCGCAATTCGCAGCGGTTTCAAATAACGCACCATGGGCTTTTTTGAAGTGCTCAATGATTTCATCACGGGTTTTACAACCGATGCTAAACGAGCAGTTTTTAAAACCAATCTTGTTGCACAATGTGTGTCGTTAGGTCCCTAAAGGTATGCGTGCCTTGGGCTTATCTTAGGACTAACGATAACGATAATGAATGAGCAATGATAAGTACACACGTGTTGTATATGTTACTTTACTCTCTGAGCTCAAGCCAACAACTAAAACTCTCTGACAAGAAGCATTCTTACATCTACAAAGTACATGCCTAATATCTAGGGCAAGATATAGTCTACTGTATAGCACACAATGGAATGTAGTCGGGGCTGCAAAATAAATAAATTAAACAAAATAATATGTAAACCTTCGTTATAATAATAGTTAATATTTCTTACTTGCGAGAGCAAACATTCCCATGTTTGGAAATTTCGTTACGTTTGCATCGGATTGAGCAACCATGCGTCTTGAATTTACAATCATATTCCTGCTCATTTAAAATTTCCTCTAATGCTCGTGTCCTGATTTTTGTTTCTCCAAATGGAATTCTACACTGTGGACAAGACTGTAGTTTTTCAATGCAAAGGTTGCAAACAGTATGGCCATTTGTACATTGGTAAATTTCCTTCTCGGGAGTTTGAAGACAGATGGGACAAATTTTATAAGATTCCATTTCAATTTTTGTTATACTAATTATTTTGAAAAAGAGAACGACAGTAATTTATCCGTTTCTTAACCGAGTGATTATTTTGAAGTAAATAAATCAATCCAATCCACCAGCCCCGTTTTTAATATCTATTTTGATATGATATGACAGACGCGATAAGCTGTTTACATAATTTTGATGAGGAGCAGGAAAGTTGTGTTGCAGTCAATGTATATAGAATAGTAATAATCTGTTTACTCCTGATAACAAGCATGTAGAAAGCTGGCATGATGTATCTAATCTGCTTGACATTTGTAACGTTCGTAAAAAGACGCGTGGTTGTGTGCCGGCTATACTATAGTGCTATTTGACTTTTATTTTTGTATGAGCCTTGCTTTTATAAATTACTTTTACAATTTCTCCGGTTGATATGAAGTGGATTTTGTTTGCTGAAGTCATGAAATTAATGATGATGAAATCATTCAGCTCGATAAAAAACTAAGTTAATTTAAAAAAGGAGGGTGGTTTGGCAATTGCAGATACATTTTAACAAAAAAGCTATGAATATGAAGAATTTAAGATATGAATAAATAAATAATTTATTTAACTAAGGAAAATACACCAATAAATAAAATTGAAAATCAGAAAAACAATAGAAAGTAAAAAGCATGAAATCTTATCAACCAGTATTCCTATGGGTTTATTGGAAAGCAATGCATTATTGCAAAAACGCCTACAGTTTCTTGGGATTATATTACTCGATACTGTTTGACTTGGCGACTAATTAAACAAAAGATTAATTTCAAGAACAAAAAAACTCCAATTTCTTGTGGAATACAAAGGTTGAAGAAAGAAATACACCTGATTTTGGCTACTCGATCCAGGTTGTGTAAGCTCCTATATAAACAAAAGATTTATTTCATGAAAACCACAAGTTCCAGATTCTTGTGGAATACAAAGGTGAGAGAAAGAAATACCTTATTTTGATTGCTTGGTCCAGCTTGCATTGGCTCCTAAATAAACAAAAGATTGATTGCACTAAAAATTCATACTCCCGATTTTTCGTCGAATAAAAAGTTTAAAGAAAGAACTACCTAATTTTTAGATTGCGAATCACTAATGCTGTCTAACTCGTAAACCTCCTCTTCAGTTGTATGAATCTTTGTATGATAAAGAGATATAATGTCAACTGTCAAGATGTAATGTAAATAAAAATGCAACCCCCATGGTAAACACACGGTCTATTTGCAAACATTTGTACGTTTGTACTAAAAACCTATTCATTCAAGTAGACGAAATGCAGGTCTACGAAGTTTAAGAAGTTAAAAACATTTCTTCTTCGTCATATATATTTTTATTGACCGTGCTTCAATCAAGGAAGTCATAGCCTAGCGTGAGGGTTTGATTTTTTGCGTCAACCAGGACTATTACGTTTATTTTGAAGGTCTTTCTAAAGTTTTCTCTTTCCCCCAATCTCTGACACTCTCCTGAGCTTTAGTTATCCAACATATGCAGGATTTATTCAATCCGTTGATTTTCGTTTCAACACATTTCCCAATTTTCTTTACAGTGAAACTGTTGCAGTGTAATCTTTTCGGCATTTGTTGAAACCGACCCCGTGCCATTAACATCGAATATTAGTCCCTGATTATCAGGTGCAATAATTCAAAGTGGATTATTAAAATGTGTCATGAATTGGGTAGAGATAAGTTAGTGTTTATGCCTTTTTATTTTATTCAATTTACATGTTAGTTATGTTATTATAGACACACGAATGGAACTAGTTTTTTTCATGAATACTGGATTCTAGCAGTTGTATTTCTTCATCAAGTTTCTTCTGTTTCTCTGCCAGCTGTTCCTTTAAAAGGTTCTGCTCTACCTTTTTAAAAAATATCATATTTGTCCGCTTTTCTGAAACCTGTTTCTCAAGCTTACGCAATTCTTCTTTCATTGCATTTTCGTTTTCGGACAACTGCTTTTGCAAAATTTGTTTCTCTCCAAATTCCTCCTTGGTTTTTTTCATAAGCTCATCAATTTGTTTCTGCTCTTTTGTAACCTCCAACTCTACCTTCTGTGCCTTAAATAATTGAAACTCGCTTAAGGTTTTTTGACGTCTTATATCTTCCTCTAGTACCCTACATTTATCTCCAAAGGATTTAAGCTCAGAAACTTGCTGCAAACGGATTTTTTCTGTTTGCAGCAACACTTCGCTTTTCACATCTTCCATCATCTTTTCAGTTTCCTTTCGTTGTTTTGAAGTGAATTCTTCAAACTTTTGCATTTCTAATTAGTGCTTTTCTATGATTTCCTTTTTCATGGTTAAAAGTTCCTCGTCGGTTTTATTTTTTTTAAATGCCGCCAGCTTACTTATTTCCGAAGCCCTATCCTCCATGATTCGAAGTTCATCGGCATGTCTCCCTAATAAAACGTCTTCGTCGAGTTTCTTATTTTCCTCTAACATAATTTTCCTCAATTCTGCCTCCTGAAGTTGCTGTTGGAACACCTTTTTTGTTTTTTGGTTCTGTTTAAGTTTTGTCATTTGACCTACACGAAGCCTCTGAAGTTTTGCAGTTACGAACTCCAGTTCCTGTTGGCCTGTAACGAAAGAGAGATTATTTTGTAATTTCAAAGTAACTTTTGAAGTAAACCACATTGATAGAAGCGGTATAACTAAGTGTAAGTGGCTTTCAAGATTCGCTTTCATATTACCTTCATAAAGTTGTTGAACAAAGGTCCACACTTCTTTGTACGTTAGTTTCTTCCCCATGTCTCTCATATTTGCTGAAACTTGTGCTAGCGTTATTTGACAGGCAACACTTCCATCCGGGTTGACACAATCGTTTAATATTGGGGTAATTGCAAACAAAAAAGCGTCCTCGTCTTTAATACAGCAACCATGGTTTTTATAATTGATTACTTTCAATGGAAATGTAGACGGCTTGGACAAACAAACAAAGTAAGCTAATGAATTACATTAGTTTACAAATTTGAACTTTTTGAACTCATATTTTACAAAATGATCTGTGGAACTTACTACTGGCACAGCTTTGCTATCAATTACTTGTGATGATGCTTTGGGTTGAATGGATAAATGCCATTCATAATTCGTATCGTTCTGTGCAGCTTCCCAAATTTTGATACAAACCCAACCAGCTGTCCCACCTTTTGAATCTAAATTCTTCTGTGATTGGACTATTCCTTGTAGCAAAAATAACGGACTGGTTGGAGTAGAACCAAAACTGAGAACAACGGGGGACCACCTACTTACATTTGGCTGTTTCGGAATAGTTTGGAATTCATCATGATAGACAATAAACGAATCTCCCTCCTCAAATGCTGCAAAGTGTTGAGTCTTAAAGTGAAAGATTATTTCGTCACGAGAAGACGAAACGGTGTTGAATCTACAATCCTTAAATGAACAAATGCTTCCGCACAACGGCCGAAAATCTGGACTAATAATTCAAAGAAAAGAAATCATGGTAGATTGATATGATTGTTCGTAATGTAATATTCCTAAAAACTTACTTATAGCTGCAAGTCGTCGCATGAAGTGAAGTATCACTGCGCTTTAAAGTTTTTGTACACCCTTGATTTTGGTAGGTGCAAGGAAAATATTGTTTTTCAAGGATTTCTTCCAAAATTCGTGCTCGTATTTTGGGACTTCCGAATGAAATACGACACTGTGGACAGGTTTGGAGATTTTGGACGCATGAGCTGCACACAATATGTCCATTTCTACACTGGTAAATTTCTTTTTCAGGAATTCCCAAACAGACTGGGCATGTCACCTGGGCCTCCATAATCTGATAAAAAATTAAATTTTAGGGAGTGTGTTCGAGTTGGCCGCCGTGTATCCGCATGTTGTGATGTTTTTTCTAATATTTTTAAATGTAAGATTAAATTAATTGTTGATGGTAAAATACTCAACTAATAATCCGCTTATACGTATACTCAATATTCACTGAATTGAGTGTGTTATAGAAATTGCTTTGTACAGATCAAACATATTGTAACAAGGCATACGTGTTTGCACGTAGTCACTTTCAGTTGTTTGATTTATATTAAGGACATACAGACAGAAAGCGACATCACTATATGAAAACTATTATTGATTTGACTATGCTTGGAGTCAGAGATATGCCATTATGAAACCTTTGGACTCAAGTACTGTACTTATGCTTCTCTTTACCCAATCCACTATTCCAGTATTTTATCAAGAGGATTTATCAAACTATATAAAACTGCAATTCATTTTATGCATAAAATTGTTACAAACATACTTCAATGTAATTTCACATGTACATAAGCGTTCGCAGTGGTTTACCACACAGTTAAAGTGAACACTCCCGCAATAAAAAACAGCATCACCAGATAAGAACAGAGAAATGCAGTGGATAGTACTCAAAAGGAAAGCTTTTATTAAGGAAGTCTGTGTGTTACGTGCAGCTATTACCGCAATCATTCGTTGGGATGGGAAATGAAATCCCAATCTGTATAATTTTCTATAGAAAGTTTAATTTACTCTACTCCCTAAGCTTTATGCAGAAATACGATATGCGTGGCAAGATTACGCAGTAACTAATATTTTTATGTGCAAGTCGCAATGAAGTTGAATACAACGATGTGTTAACCATAATTGAACGTTACAGATAAGGTGAAAATCAATTTGGTTGATACAAACGGTTGTAGGGCTGGAATAAATTATTCAATCTAAGCATAACTAAGCACATTGAGCAAAATGTGAACAAATAATGACAACTAATATGTGGGTCAGTATTTTCAAGGTAAATATTCCTCTGGCTTCATATTCAAAACAACAATCAAATCATCGTCAATGCGCCTGCAGGAACCTTCCGTCGGATCACCCAGTTCAATCGCCTCTTCAAACAAATTCCGCAACTGATTCAGTCTCACATTCTTTCGTTCTGAATTCAATCCATTCACATCACCCCAGTCCACGAGTTTATTGCCAGCTTGATATCTGTAAAAATTAGCATTTATGAAGGGCATCATTGTCCGCCAATCCCGGTCTTTTCTTAAATGAGAGTTGTCTTCATATGAATACTTAGCTGGATGGCACAATGAAAGGGTCAAATGACGATTCTGAAAAAAAAATTCCTTCAATTAATATGATATAAAATTTAATAAATTTTAAATTTTGTTGTTTACCTGGTCAATGAACTCGTCCTTGCAACGATTTATGTCACCAAGAAAAATAAACACGATATGGTTTAAAGTTTTACTTAAATAATTTAGGATAAATTCAGTGAATAATTCCACAGGGAAATACCACGGCCGTCACAATTATAGGTCAGATGTGTGTGTTTATCATCAGTACTCGCTACTGCCTAAATTTGAAATAAAAAGGTTTTCAGAGTAGTAACATAAATTTTTTGGGAACTCAATTTAAATACCATGTCGAATCCACCGCGAATGTTTGGGTTCATGATGTCAGCCTCAATTTTAATGCGTTTAACCTCATTGTAATCTGCACGATGTTCATTTTTTTTTAAGAAACGACAAAATTTGTGACGTTGATACACAATCTGAGCCGTGAAATGCATAGCCAGAGGAAAGAACACTTTTCGCAGGATCATTTTCAAGAATGACAACTTTTGTATGATGAATTAGAAGCGCCATTCATAATTCTCCAATATGATCGTTGTCTTTTACCGCAAATTTCTGTAGTTCTTCATAAATCTAAATTTTGGATTTAGTTACTTTTTTGCAAAACTTTTATTGAAATAATAGGTTTACTTACTTACGTGAAACACGTAAGTAAGTAACACATTAGTACTTATTACACCATATGAAGTTGTTTATATTTTTGATACTGTCAGTGTATATAAGTTTAGATAACGCAGACTCCAATGTAGTTTTTCAAGCGATACGCAAGATATACTGCTGATTGCACAAGCGAAGCCATATACTCGGCGATCAAATACGTACTTACTGATTTTGTGATATTTTTGGTTATTCGTATGAATCTACTGTTAGATTACCTATGTATTAATATGTTTGGGCTTAAGTACATTAGTACACCAGACACTGCAGGATTGGAAATTATCATACAGGAGAATGATAACTCCATATTTGGGATGTGTACATGACAAGCAGGTTTAAATGACACTACTGATGTTTAATGCATCTTTATTCAGCGTTGCCGATCGGTATTAATGAAGTAAGAAGGTATTCTTAAACACCGGCAGCAGTAAAAGGTGGCGGTACTCGGTACTTTTTTAAATACTTGCCGGTATTCAGGTTCGGTACCCGGTACTTCTTGACTACCTTCCGGCTACAAGGTAAGCGGTAGATAGGTAACTTTTTGGGGGCTTTGTAGTGTGAGTTTAAGGGATATATTAAGGAGAAAGAGTAAAACGTGAGTAAATTACTACGTTTTTGCTTACAATATAAAAAATCATATTATTTTTGATAAACTAATTGACATTATTGTGTAATTGGATTAGATAAGGTAAAAAGAAAAGGTAGCGGTACCCGTACAGGTTGAATACCTTGCGGTTATCAGGTAGCGGTACCCGGTACTTTTTTGAATAACTTGCGGTAATTAGGTAGGTCCTCGTATCTTTGAATACCTTGGGCGTAGAAGCCCCGGTATCGTATTACCCTTTTACCGGCTACCGTTCTAAACCGGAAATACCACTTAAAAGTACCGAGGTATTACTCTGATCTTTATAAAAACTATGCATTGGTTTTATTGACTTTTGTTTGGCATATTATCTTTCTCAATTTTTTACCGCTTTGATATCGAGTGAAGAAAAATCGTCTATAAGTTATGCATATCATATGACTTATATATACGTATTACAATTTATTCACTTTTAGAATTTAATAAAGTCTATTAAAATGAAGTGGAATTTTGAGTTAGCATCAAGCGTGGTGACAGCTGAGAAATGTAACATTCAATGTTGGTTTCGAATAGAGTAATGTCTAGGGCAGTCTTATTGAATGTACAGATAAGCATAACTAGGCAATTCAAATGAGCCTGAAAGTAATGCATAATATAAGTTTGGTTACTAACAAACTAAATACTATTTAATACTACGGAAGGAGATGAAGTCCAAACACCCAAGGTTTAAAAGTACTTTAAAGTGGGGTTCAGTTTACAAGTAGATAATAAAAGGAAGGGCAATATGTATGTAAATTATACGTGTTGCATTTATAAAGACAAATTAAAAAATTATATACAACATATTATGTATTTGTGACCAATGATTAAAGCCTGATTTATTTCGGACTTAGATACGTATCGATTTTTTGTTTTTGGGATTGCCAACCTCCGTTGTTCCTACGGGGTACAGGCCGGTGACGCGCGTCAGTCGCACGCATTTCGTTATTCTTTCCCATCACCTGCTCTTCAAGATTCCTTTTTTTGTGCATCGATTTGTTTATTCTTCTGCAAGATCTGTTTCTCCAAACATTAGCTCTTGTAGCATCTGCTCTTCCAGCATGTTGAATTGCATGTCATTTGTTTCTGTTTTTTACACTTTCCTTTCGTGCGTTTTCCTTCTGCTCGCGACCACTGAAGTGCCTGAGTAGGCTCATATTTTTTTTTTCATTCATAATGTGTTCCATCGTGAATGTTTTTGTTTTAGTGCACTCCTTTCATACATTGCAGATTTAGTGTCTGACTTTTGTAACATTTCCTTCTCGAAATGGTTAGCTGTAAACTCTGTTCTCCTTTGAGATAGCCAGCTTTTCTTCGTTTAACTTCTGTCTTTCCAATGATTGTCGTTCCATCATTTTCGTTTTTCTTTAGTTTTATTTTCCTTGCTTTATTTTTAGTTTTTTTCCAGGCAACCGCATCCGATTTCGAGTTCACCTGCCTGTGATAATTGTTGTCTTGGTGCTCATCCATAGGGTCTTTCTCTCTGATTCAATTTAAAAACATTTTCATGTCGTCGTGCTGCGTAATTCCAACTGCTTCATTTTTGCTTAAGATTGCTTCATTTGGGTTGTTTCTTTTAAGCTCTATTTGGCTTTGTTTTTTGACGAACTTCTAGCCTCGTTGCAACTTGGCGAACAGCTTTCGATTTCTTCATCTGAAAATAAAGAATTTTATCAGTTTAATACTGCTCGTTACTGTGTTCCGGGAGTCCGAATCTTTTTTTTTAGCACAGGGCACGCAAATTTTTTATAAAATCGCGTAAAAAACCGGTTTTAATCCCCCGAGCCCTTAAAAACCGTTTTTATGATGATTTTGAAAAAAAAGGTAAGGCAGAAAATTTTTTTCGCCACTCTGAGGGCCGAAAAAATTCCGGGGTTTTCCATTAATTTGAACCCGGAAAACCCGGGCACGGCGTTGTTCCGGCGATCAAAAGATTCTGCACCCTCGCTGTGTTTCGCAAGTTATTAATACATCATTGCATACTTTTAAATCGCGCTTTATCTCTTATTGGGCCAATATATTTTTTATTTTTATTGTGTTGGTGCAAGTTTTGGTTCAATGAATTGTCCGGGCAAGAAAAATTCCATAATCTTGTTACCTAAGCGTTTGAGCAGATGATTTAAAGTCCCTGTTGAGGTCACGCTGAATTAAAATGTTAAGAATCAGGTTTTGCCTGTGGGTCACAGAAGTTTGTCTGAACCGCCACGAAGTGAAAATGTGAAGGGTTAGTTTTTGTGATGACTTTCTGCCTGATTCGTCTAATCGATGTTTTCAATGGAAGACAAGCTGATGCAGTCTGTCAAATTATTTTAAGACAGTTATGTTTGTAATGCAACTGTAAATATGCTTTACAACGGTTAGGCATTAAACATATGTTAACTTCATGAAATATTGTTCGACTTGCAGATGCAGACTGGCAGACCGCATATCTGGAATATTTGACTAGTTCCTTCCTAAATCCAAACGTTCTTGCATCGTGGTCAGTTTAACGGAAAAAAAACCGTGTACTTCGTAGTTCTGAATAGTGCTTTCATTTTTCCAAATATTGATACAGGGATCCAATGAAATTTCTGAAGTTTGGACCAACTTTTTTGCCAGCCAACAAAAACAAAGGACTGTCTCGTTTTCCCAATGATGTAAAAAACGGGTGACCCAGTACCCATTAAAATCTTTCGCAGCAGGGTGTTGTAATTTTTGTGAATGATATTAAAACGCTACCGTTTTCAATTACAGCTAAATGAATGCTCTCAAAATAGAAATAATTTCTGCTCTTGATAACGACTTCAACATTAAAATTGCAATTGCCATATCCACTAATTTGCAAAGTGTAATATTATCGGGCTAGAAATAAAAAATAAAGAGTGTAAATAAATAAATTGAAAACATTCGATCTGATGACCATAAATAGTATCCTAATACGGGTGTAATTTATAACAGTATTCTTACTTAAAACAACAAGATTTTTCATGAAGTCTGCGATCCTTCCGTGTGGATTTTTGTACGCAGCCTCTTTCTTTATAAAAACAGTCAAAATGTTGATTATCTAGTAATTCTTCCAAAACTCGTGCGCGTATTCTAGTTGTGCCATATACTGTTCGACACTGAGGACAACTTGTCAGTTCGAAACACAAATGCTGGGGCACACTATGTGGCATTTGTGCATTGATATATCTCCTGTTTCCGGAATTCCGCGAGACAAACCGGCAAATGATGGAATTTTCCATTGCAAAAGCAAAAATGCTACTGAAAGTAAGAGCTCATTTGTGTAAGCCTATTTTGATTCGTTTCAAGTTCCTTGTAATGTAAAGTAGAAAGGTCACATTTACAAATGGCGACTCTAGGCGTGTAAAAACTTAATGCAATTATCCTGATAAGCCCTCTTTAAGTACATGCATTGACAATGACGCAGGTTTTTTAATGACAAGATAAGCATGTCTGAGTCGTATAAAGCTGGCATTTAAATGCATCAATTTATTGCTGACTTTGGTCACTCGTAAGTAAATTCATCTGTACGTGCAACTACAAATAACATGCAGTATTGGCGATAAGGAAACGAGTTTTTTTGGGAAGTTTGCACTTTGCTAATTTAAGCTGCTATTTGCTTGTTGCTTTTACTGTTTTTGGTGCTTCCACCATATATACCAGCTACGTATAAAGTAGCAAAACTTTTGCTTTCTGCCAAAAGCAAGCTGCAACCAAGCAGTAAACATAGTAAAGCAACGAAAAACGTAAAACTTAATTACCAGCCCTGCAATGTACACAAAATATTAGATAATGCATGTAGAAGGTGAGTAATCTGAAGCCGTCTTTTATCTTTGTATAATAAAACAGATATAATGTCCAACCTGCTTAGAAGTAGAGTAATGTATGTTAACATTTTAGTAGCAATTGTTAAATATAAATTCAAACCTCATGTTAAACACACAAAATATAAACTTATCCTTTGTGTGCTAAAATTATCATTCAGATAGGATGAGATGTAGATGAAGCTTATGAAGTTATAAACATCTCTTCTTCGTCATGTATATTTTTTACTGTCTTCGACTGTGCAGAGAGCCAAATCGTCGATTTTAATTACTTACCTTGTAATATAAACCCAATTCCCTTATTTATATTCCTTATTTTACCACTATCACTCTTAGACAATTTCCATCAGCTTTCCCCTCCCATCACAACCTCAATCGATTGAAATTGCTTCGTAGTCAGCTCCCCTCTCTTGTTCAATTTACTTTATTAAAATTACAATACAGTACATACATTACAATACAGTGTTGTTAAGCATCTTAATGGAAACACAATTACCGTCAAACCAACATATTACAATTTTCCGAGGTTTGACTCATAGAAAGACATTTACATGATACTATCCCCCGACAGCTTGAACACGGGATGTCAAGTTTTTTGTCCTCTGACTGAAGTAAGTGAATCATTCTAGGACCAATCCACAAACGTTTTTCCTCAACGTTTTCGTGGGACAGATAAGACGTGAAACAATATGCTCTTACCTTCATGCCTTATCAACGTCGCAGCAAACGTTTTAGAGTAGCAATGATTTTGAGGTTGCGTCATGCAGCATCAAGCTCAATAAGCCACGCAAATGGCGCCATAACCTACTTAATTAAACGTATTTGATGTTGCAACTGCAATGCTTGAACTTGAATAATGTGTGGAACAGAAGACTTGCTGGATGCAATTTTTCGATAATATACTGACGTGCATTTAAATCAACCTAAACGCTGGCAATCAATGTATTATGGATGTATGTATTTATATTCATATAAGTTATCTATAGGTCTGATTACTTTACGATATTTGTGAAGTTTGGGCTTGGGTTTGATTATGTACCCTCTGGAAACTATACATTTATATACTGAAATATGGTAAAATTGAAACACTAAAGGAAAATGAAGATTATTCAATTCATTCACAAGTAATGTCCAGTGGACAGCTCGTCCCATACCTATGTATGTGTTTATTCAATGCAAAAAATCTTTATTTGTGGACAGCTTCTAAATAAACGGTAGCCAAGGATCGTTTTGAAATGAATGTAATAATAAAACATATTGTAACTACATGGCAATGAATTTGCTCTGATTTTAATTTTTTAGATGGCATGTGTTCCAAAAGATGAGACTAAGATGTTCCTGAAGGTAAGCTGAACTTATGTTCTGAAACTGATAAAGTTGGCTTGGGTTACTCTCGCGTATAGAATTTGATCTGCTTGCATTGCTAAAAGAGAGTGCCGTACTTGGCGAGAGAGCCTGATTTACGAAAGCTGACTGGATATTGAAAAGGTGTGTGTACACCCGATCTGTACGTTGGTATGGGTTGTACTCAAAAGCGGGGGTCTGGATTGGACGTCCCAACTGTTGGATCCAAATTCTTGCACTGTACAGAAGCCGTAGGTACTTCTGTCGTTTGGTCAGAACCAACCTTTTCCTTGATCTTGATTCAAACCAAAATTGAATCTGATGTTGGAAAATGTTTACAATTAATAATTAACAAAACACCAGGAAGTAAAAATTATACGCATGTTTTCTTAACATCTCATTCTCAATCGGTTTTGTAAAACCCATGCTCTGGGTTTTTATTTTTTGTACCAAATCCATGGAATGAGCGGGTCCGTAAGATGACTTTAATGTACCATCTTTATTTTGAAATATCTGCTTCAAAATTAAGGGAATTGAATGATGAAACAGTCCACCGTTCAACACTGTGCTTCCGAATCTTTTGCTGAAACAATACCTGCCTTCCAGCTCATTGGAAAGATCTAAATATTTATTTAATAGTTTTAACATGCTACTGTGGCGACAATAAGTTAGGATCAATATTAAAAATTACCTCGCTACTAACGTCTGCATGGGTTACAACTTTCAACACAATTTTGAACATTTTCAGTTCCCCAAATATGAATACAGCTCCAAGAATATATCCCAGCGGTGAGTTTAACCTTAGCAAGGATTAAAACAGCGGACTTCCCGTTGTATTCTCCGCAACTTTGAATGACTGGTCGACAATTTGAGGTTTATTTGATGCCTGAACAGAAGTGAAAGTTTTAAGACATATCACGCAATTCGCAACAGCTTCAAATAAAGCACATGTGCTTTTTTTGAAGTGCCTCATGATTTCATCACGGGTTTACAGCCGATGCTAAATGAGCAGTTTTTTAAAACCGAACCTTGTTGCACAATGGAACGTAATCGGGGGCAAAATATATAATTTAAAAAATAGTACACAAATGCTTCTTGAAATAAATTAATAAGAAATTTCTTACTTGTGAGAGCAAACACTCCCATGCACAGACTTTCAGCGGAATGAATTTCGGAGAATAAGTCAGTTTTAATATGACAATTTCTATTGAACGAATTCGGGGGTTTTTGAGTTGGATCGTGTAGTATGTATTCAAATGTACTAGGGAAAAAATCAGCAAAAAAATTCATCAACTAATTGGTTGAAATTTTTTACATCGACCAAACTACCAAAAACCTATGATGGTTTCCGCACGAGTTTGAGAGTCTCTCAGGGTAGGTTTGCAACCGTTCGCGATAACTTTTTTATGCGTAATTAGCGGGAACCGTCGAACGAACCGTGTTTGGATCATGAAATGCCGCGTGAGAAGCACCAGTGTATAGTTGCGTGTGAGCGAACGCGGCCTTGGCAATTCAGTTATTTATTAAGTGTGGACGGACGATGAGTTGAACGCTGAGGGTGGGTGGAGGTCCGAGCGACGCAGGGTGGGGTTGCAAATTTCAAACTTATGTTGTAGCGCCCAGGAGTCAGATACATGTTAGATGGGTTTAGAGAATAGCAGACGAGGCGGAGGAGTTGTGAAGAAGAATAGCAAAGATTAGCGGATAGGGCTCAATAAGAGCTTATAGGACGTAACATATTGAGTGGAGAGATTCAAGCAACTAGTCGGAAAAAGCTATACGCGGAAATCACCAACTTTTGGTAAGTTTTTAGGGGTGTAATTTGGCAGTGTTTAGATTCAACACAATATAGTAGTCAGACGCGTCTGAATAGAGAGAGTTCTTCAAAGTTCGTGTCGGTAGTTTTGTAAGCGCCCATTAATGTGTGTGCTAAACGAGATCAAGTGTGAGAGGATTGTGGGGTGGCGGACACTGTGCTGATGAGTTCAAAAGTGTGCACCACTTATAATTAATTGCAGGAGTTGCAACAACAATACCAACTGGTTCCAACGGATTATGATCCAAAACGGTGTGTGTGGACAGGTGCCTGTATGTAGGGAGAAAGAGCAAGGTTATGGAAGGTGCAAACGAGGAGACAAAACGTGGTAACCGTCATGAGGTTTTTTGGTAGATTTTGATTGGAAATTTGAGCAAGAGCCAATTAGTTGATGAACGTTTTTTGCTGATTCTTTTGTTTCTCTAGAGGTACATTGAGATAGCATACTACATCGACTCCAACTCAAAAACACGCTTCTCGCTCTCTCGTCGCAGAGAATTGGTCATAGTTAGGAAACTGACTTATTTCCGAAATTCATTCCGCTTGAAATGGGTCTGTGCGCCGATCGTTGGAAATGTCGTGTTAGAATTTGCATCGGGGGGGGTTGATGCTCAGACGGCCGGCATGGTCTCTGGAATTTAGACAATCACTTGCCTGCTCGAATTTAAAAATTCTCCGTCTAATGCGCGTCGGTCCGGATTTTTAGTGTTGCTCGACCAAATAAATATGCCTACACTAGTGGAGGGCAGTCTGCAAGTTTCTCATACAAGTGAGGAGGTGGAAGATGGGATAAGGAGCATGATTTGTACAGGTGGCTGTAATAGCTTATGCTGGGGCTGGGGGGGGGAGGAGGATGGGACGGAAGCGAGGGGGGACACAGGTGTTTTGATTTAATATGATGTGCATTGCAGAGTTTATTTTCTACTGGAATTAGTTTTTGAAGAGTGAGGGTTAGAGGATGTAGACTGGTATTGTTATGGCAGATATTCGTGAGGGTCGAGTGATATTTGGCAGTAAATAAATCCCATGATAAAGTGTGCCGGAACCTAAAGCTCCATTTTGATATTCTACTTATTGATATGAGAGCAGAGAGGTGCAGTAAGGGGTTGCTGGTTTCACATAAGTGTTGGAATGGGACCGCCCGAAGGTTGTGCCCGCAGTCATACTAATGTGGCATTGTGCTATACATCTGTTGTGTTTCTGATGACAGATACATATATACAGCCGATATGATGTATTGTCATCCTGCTGGATAATTGTACGTTATTGGTAAAAAAGTTGTGTGTGATGTGGCTCAGTGCGCAAGTTTAGCTTGTTTGTTTGACTTTTTATTTTTGTATGAGCTCTGAGCTTGCTAATAAATTTACGTTTACAATTTTTTCCGAGTTGCTATGAAGTGGAATTTATTTTGCTGAAGGTCATGAAGATTAATGAAGGATTAAAGTGACTTCAGGGGCTCCATAAGAAATATATTAAGATTTTTTATAAGAAGGCAGATTACGGCGTTGATCTAATGATTGCGGGAGTGCTATTAACGAACAAGAGAGGGCAGGGGTGATAGTAGAGTAAATAATTTAGTGTTAGAATAAAGAAAATAGAGCTATAAGGATGTCAAGTTGCACTGAGGCAAGTCAATAATGCTTGCCAAGCCATGCATTATTGCAAGAAACCTTACAGCGTTCTTGAGATTATATTACCTCGAGTACAGTTTGGCTTGGCTGGCGTGAAAGTAAACACAGATAGGATTGTCGCAGAACAAAAAATACTCAAATTTTTTTGGAGTAACGAACAGGTAAAGAATAGAAATACTGATTTTGGTTACGTCGTTGCGCGAAGCTTGCGATTGGCCTCATAAATAACAAAAATATTATTGCCAGCAGGAAAAATCAATAACTTTCGATTTTTTGTCGAATACAAGGTTTAAAGAAAGACAGAAATACCTGATTTTGAGATTGAGACCATAGCTCTACGCTGGTCCCTGAAGCTCGTATAAACGGCGTCCTTTCAGTTGTTCCCCTGTAGAACTTTCTCGTTATGAGCAAACTTAAATACCAACGGCATATTTCAAACGAGACACCATAAGACTAAAATCCAGGTTAAGTCACATTTTACAATTAAACTAGACATACTAAGTATCATTCAAATTGGTAGAATTTAGAAGCAGCAACTTAAC
>LJIJ01002778.1:0-23752 GCA_001718145.1 Orchesella cincta
GGAGAGGGCCGAGGAAAGAGGAGAGGAAAATGGTGCTGAAATTGATGGCTAACTTGCAATGATTGCCATGATATTAAATGTCACCAAATGCGTAACAAAAATGCTGCATTGCATATTAAAACGTATAATAAACGCCGTTTATGAAATAAAAGTAATATTGTTTAAAAGGTATTATTGAAATGGACATAATAATCCCACTTTTAACCAACAACACAGCTCCTAATGTAACGCTCACGGTCCAAAGTTTCTTTTTCTCATTGGTTGTATCTGCTCCGTCTTATTGAGCTCATTCGTAGCTTCCTTCTCAAAATTCATAGGAACCAGTCAACGACCAACAGCAGAAGCAGGCCGACGTACCTTAGCCTTTTTGCTGTTATTTTTACGATGAAACCAAGCCTAGTGCATGACAAACGTCTTGCCAACCCACACACAAACGTCCACAACTTTGCCCTTTTCTTCTTTATGAAACTTCATGTGTTCCTTGAAGCCTCGCAGTTTGCTCACAAATGCTCCACTCTGCTAGATTGTTTGTAGATTGAACGGATTCTACCTTTTCTGCTGTCTGCGTTCTCAACCGCGTGTTGGCTATTCATGTAATGAGACATTGTGTTCATTAGAATTGAGTAGTCTTTGTTGTGTAAATGAAAATTGTTTGGTGATGGTGGTTAGGATTTTATGAGAGTTCAAGTGTAGTAGTTATTTGTAGCAAAGGAATGAGCACTATGGAACGTAGTAAATGACGTGTACGTAGCTAGACCAAACTGGGAGGCGATATTTAGTGTATAATCAGTAAAATCTCTCTCTTTGTAGCTTTATTAACAACTGAATATTTAACTGTGAAATGAGAGATTTTTTGAGAATCGTTCGAAAAGAATTGAGAGAGAGGTCATTATTGAGATCCAGTGGAACTATATCCGCATGTCTGTAATTTTTCATTAGTTTCTCCTTATTAGGCTTTGAATTTAATCAGGATTGGCAGCAGAGATACTTAACGCTCACCTTCAACACAGGCTGGAAATATTTGTAGATCTCTATTTTGATAGAGAATGGAACCCTCTTCATCGTAATGCTCATTAAAACTGCATGGTCAGCCACCTTAATGCTATTTTTATGGAGATCCACTTGATCACGGGTCTCCATGATAGCAATACAATATAGGTTGCTAGCAATCTTAACTGGACCAATGGCTCTCACTGGCAGCTACTCATCTCATCAAAAAGGGAAGTCGCCTTAAGACAACAATATCATCAATATCACCATATAACTACGCATATCATTTATATTCACATAACACACTATGCATATATCTATGCATTTATGTGCATCTTTGTTTGACTGGTCAGTCAGGCAAAGCAGGTACCACGGTTTCTATCAAAACAAACAGTTCAAATGGGGTGATTGCAGTGGTTTTTAACTTGACCATCATCCCATTTGAGCTATCAACTCTAATTTTTGGCAGAATGTCTGCCGTGGGTGTTATTAGAGCTGAAAACTTAATGAGACTTTTTTCATAAGCGATAGATATCCGTCACTTATGCCAACAGTCTCCTTCTGTTCTCAGCTTTATTTTTACTCAAACTATTTTATTTTGCATTTGTTAAATTTATTATTGTTATTGCTAATACTATTAACATTCTAAATTTGACTATTACAGACATAGTTACTGAGTTAAACTTAATAATATTATTTTTAATAACGGCTTTTTTTATAAATTTATATATCATCTTCGCACATTAGTATGCCAGTAAATGGTAAGGTTTGTTTTATTATAGAATTTTGTGTTTTGTTTTGATAGAAATCTACCTTGAAGGGATAGACGATACGCTTTAACGTACAATTTGCTCAAATTGAATCCAACACTTATTCAAAAGTCCACTGCCGCACCCGGCTGTGGAGGTTCACCCAAGTGGACGGCCTTTGCAAAGCAGAATCTCAGATCAATGACACGGACATTTTACTACCAATGCGATAAAGAAGGTTATCAACATCATTCAATACTTTGGTACTGTCCTGGATTTCGTGATACAAGATAACCATCACTTCATCAAACCCAATGCGGACCCGGAGATTTACATCAGTGCTCAATCAACGGACAACTTTGCAAAATTTGCAAATCATTCCTGCTGCCCCACTATAACTGTTGAGAAGTACCTATGGGAGGGAAGAACTTTCGTTGTCTTCCGTGCCTGTCCACTAATCACGGGGGAGAAGAGCTGACATTTAAACACAAGGTCACAGCTAAAAAAGGTACGTTTTTCACATTTATATAATAATAATATAATTTTTCATTAATAATACAACTGTTTTAATTTTCAAACGAAACCGTGCACTTGTAAATCTAGGTACTGCAAGTAGAAGGGAAGGAAACGTAGATTTCTAGATAAGGACACTAAGTATCCCACTCAAAGGAAGGCGACAACTGCCTTGGCCTACAGTTCTCCAAATCTGATCTTAAGGAGGCGGAAGGGGGCTTCCAAAGCTTCAAATTGGAGAGTGTCCTGTTAATAGGATAAAATCTAAAGACCTTCCAGATTTATCTCCTGAAGTGGGAAGGAAGAGGCAAAAAGTAGCTGGCAATCAGAAAGTGGAGGAAATTAACGAACTTGCTGTAAGCGATAATTCTTCATGCAGTCCTGTGGCTTTTATTCCGCTAGAGATGAAGGGCTCCAGTGTCCCACCCCCACCTGGACATAGTGCCTTCCGTACTTTCAGCATCCCATCTTGGATCTTGCTGCCAATAGCTATGCCAAGTTCTTAATGGCCAAAGAAAAAGAGTTCAAAGTTGGAAATATTCCAGCATCACCTGAAGTCAATGCTAATGTCAACCCACTTCAGGCCAAAAGCAGTGACAATGAGGACGACAGTTCAAAAAATGACTCATTGTCATCTTCCTTGTTTTTAGAGGAGGAAAATTGCCATAACGGAGCTGATGACAATGCTGAAGTCTATGATGTTAATGATGATGATGAAGACGCTGAAGTTAATGATAATGTGACTAATTCATTGTTAGTCAATGAGGTATTCCTTAATGATGCATCCGATTCCACATTCCATCAACCTGGAGAATCTAGTTTCGTGCTTGCAGATAATTCAGGAAGTCAAGTGCTCGTAGAATCCGCACCGTTATCCAATACATTTAACATTTCATCAGGTTTGTAAACTGACAATTTATTTCAATTTGACCTGATCTAGGAATTACTTCGGAAGTCGAAATAACTTCTAGTCCTGAGCCTATACCCCATGATCACGAGACTCATCCCGTCGGTCCTGAGGCGACACCTCTCGGTACTGAGGCGACACCTTGTGCTCCGAGGAAACACCCCGTGCTCCGAGAAGACACCCCGTGCTCCCGAGACTTAACCCAGTGAGTCTGAGACTCGAGCCCTTGATCCAGTAACTGGCGTTTTTGGTGAATTTATAACAAACCATATGCGGGAAGACGAAGAAGAAAGAAGGGACCGGTATCAGTGGCTTAGGACGCTACCAAACGAGGATGATGGACCAGGTAGGTTTATCCACATTAAGTTGCCGCGTAAATCGCTAAGTCTATTCAATAACGAGGCAGAGCAAATACAATGTGAGGTGGATGAGCACGCTCGACTTTCGGGTCCAGGACTTGCAAACTAGCATCTCATTCCACCACCATGGTTCAATGACGCAATGTTCGAAGATATTGCGTTTGCTCCATATTGCCAAAGGTAATAATCAAATGAAAAAAATTTGAAACATTCGAAATTTACCTAATCTAATACATTTCCAAAATTTCTAATGCATATTTTGGCCTTCATAAACACATCTTTTGAACAGGTCTAGTAATTACTAATTTCGTAAATTGGGATAACGTCGTTAAGTATTGTGCCAACATTTAATTTATCACACACATACACAAAATGCCAACCCCAGTTTCGTAACCTTTTTTTAACATTCACACTTCTTCTTTCGTTTCCACTTTCCTCCTGTTTACGTACATTTTTTGAGTTAGTTAAACCAATTCTCTTTACCAGATATTTCTAACGCCATCTATTATCTAATAATTCAATTATTTCATATTGAAATCAGTTTGTTTATTTGAGTGCTAATCAAATTACGTAATAAAATACGGTATCCGGTTTTCTCCCACGGGTCATTTTCCTTACATGGCCCTTTCCACACAGTGAGTTTTCCTCCCAAGCAAGTTTCAGATTTCTCAAAGACGCACCATGTTGCATGACTGCAAAAGTTTCTTGAAACTCAATTTATTAAGGGAAGTTTGAACAAGTTTTCAAAACTCACAAACGGCAATTTAAGATTGCACATCATTTTTTCTCGGATAAAATATCTGAGAAACCTAATTAGACTTTTTTCAAATCTCCAAAATATACCAACGTTCGTTGGCCCTATGTTTGCATACCAATAAGTAATAATGGTATTTTGTTGGTGTTTACTTAGCTCCGCATATCCTATCAGACATTAATCTTAACATTGAAAACATTATTCAGACATTCATTTACATTGAATTTCTCTTTTTTGGATTATTAATGCATTCTACGATTGCAACTTCTAATTGAGAAGCTACTTTTCTAACACGCATTTAGGTGAGACTCGTGAAAATAAAATATGTTCCCGTTTTTATCAATGAGCACCAGAGAGGTATAGTATACTTAATACGAAATAACCATTTGCGCTAATTTTGACTAAAATATCTTTTTAATAGTTTACCACAACAGTAATTAATGACAACCTGAATTTTAGTTATAGCAAAAGATATCGTATCCCAAGTTGTTTCGTCGTCAAAATTTTTTAATTTCAAGTGTATTTTAAAGATTCGAACAATAGACAGCATCATTTTATTTTGTTTGTGCCAATGAAGGAAGGAAAATATTGGCGATTTAATTTTATAGCATAACTGCGACTTTCCCTAAACTTAAACGAGTTATTCGTTCTTTATCGATTTTTTCTCTTCCTTGGTTGTCGTTGGGCAGCAAAAAGTAGAAAGCTTGACGTTGCGAGAACCTGAATTTTAGTTAGAGCAAACGACATCGTATCCCAAGTTGTTTCGTTGTCAAAATTGTTAACTAGTATACTCCACATTTGCATCAATTATTCGGTATTTTATGAAATGGGGACATGTTTTGACATTATTAATCAAATTCACTAATCATAAGTAAAAACCAAAATTGAAAATTTCGAAAATTTAAAAGTAGCTGACTTCAGCAATTTCTGATACTCTAACTCCTTCTAAAAAAGTCCTTTGACAGTAAACGAAAGTTTTTTTTAATTTACAAAAATCCGGTTTCGGTCCAGACAGTCAGCATGTAGTTTCAAGATGTGTGTCTGAATGATAAGTTCAAAGTTTAGAGTAATTTCTGATAGGATATGCAAGGCAAAGTAAGTACGCACAAAAAATATCAGCTTATTGTTATGTAAACGGAGGGACACTTCGTTCTAAAAGCTTGGGGAGCAAATATCCTATGGGAGGAAAAGGCCATGTGAGGAAACTGCCTTGGGAGGAAAACTCGCTTTGAGGAAAGGGCCATGTGTGGAAAATGGCCCGTGGGGGGAAAGGGCCGTGGGAGGAAAGGACAGGCCCGTTTCTCCCTAGACCTTGCCCCTTGTTCCCCCACAGTAAAATAGTTTGTGAACATGAAGCGTTTTTGTTTGACACAAAAATGATTTATGTTTGAGAATGCTGGCGCATGCATTTGCTTGGCGCAGAGCACGTGTCATCGTGTTCCATTGCGTGAACATGAGAATTGAGAAAGCTGTAGTTAGAGGACGAAGCAAGGTGAAGCTAAAGTACAACCCGTCGTCCTTTTTCTACGCCTTATTCACAAGCAAATTTAGTTCGACCACTTAAACGAATTTTAGCCCACAAGCAGTTCATTGCATCTGTGTTTAGACTTTGAGCCAGGAGTGCTGTTGCTATTCGAGTGATCAGATGAGAATCATGCACGCTTGCATAAGATAATGATGAAAGTGGTGCTGCGGGACGAAATCACGATGTATATTCACTGTGTTTGTATCTATGTGATATTTCTTTTAAAGATTATGTATGTAGAAAAGTTAACTCATGTAAACCACTTGTTGGGCACATGTAGACATAAATGATCATGAATCTGATTCTGTTTAATGAAATCCATGCAAATATTTATGAATGTGTTTAACCAGCATGTAACGTAACCCATTTGAAAATTCTCGTTGATTGTCGAATTATTATTTTATGCTCGAGACTTACAACTGGATTCGTATTTATCACTGTGAACGTGATTTTTCTCTGGATTCAGGATTGGGAAATGACAGCATTAATTTACAATTACAGCAAGGTCAAAACAAACTTCATACCTTTAATTACCTCACCAGAAGCACCAGGCTTGTGTTTACCTTACAACCACAGTTGAAATCTATGCATTTCAATACCAGTTTCATAATTTGTATAAAATGGGCATTATTAGCTGATATTATTCGTGTCATTGCTTTTAAAAAATGGAAAACGTTAGCTTGGATATGCGCCAAATAACATTACACTTAAAATTATGATGATGGTGCTGCTGATTTGCAAAAACAGTCGTGATTATGCTTTTGTATGTATGTGACGCTCTTTAGAAATATGTTACATGCATTTGTATACAAAGCACTTGAAATATATAAACCGCAGCTCATCCTGTACCTGTAGATTGACATTGCTGCTTGCTGAATTTCTCCCTCTCTGATGTAATAATGAACTGGCCTGTAGTGTGCGGAACGTAGCGGCGCAAAAGTGAAGATCGGTATTGGGATAATAACATGACGCTAGATTGGAATTCTTATGAATTTGTGTGACATTCCTCACAAAAATCTCACAGCAGAACACTTGTTTTTCCATGACATGGAGACTTACCTTGTTTTCTGGATTCCTACCCACCCTGGGTGGTAATGAACTGGCATGCTTTTTGTGTGACATAGCATCGTAATAGTCAAGATATGATTGGGATAAAAACATGACGCATCATCGGAATGCTGAAGTTGGTTGAGCTAGCTTAGAGTTTTGTATATAAATCAGTTTCACCATAAAGGTATCATGCCAAATAAATACTGCACAAAGTTCTTTCGAAAATAGAAGTAACATATAAGGATTGCAACGTTGGCTGTAGGATGGTTCTTGTTTTGCAGCTTGCTCGTCCGTTTAAGAAGTAGAACATATGCATGAAAAAGCAAAAAGTATAACAACTGCTCTATTCGTCCACAGCATTACAAGTGAACAGTTTCTCAATTTCTACAGACATCAAGCAAAAAATTCCATGCAAAATCTTTAAAAACTTGCAACGTAACATGGCATGCGTACTTGTGAAATTTTCTTTTCTTTTGAATTTATTTACATTTAATGCTGCCAATCAAGAAAAAAATAATTTTTTCATTCAATTCAGTCAATGAAACAAGCTTTTTCTCTGGTTTTACGATTGGAAGGATAATGAACTTTTTTATTGCATCTTCTGTTAGCTTTACTTTCTTTGCTTTGAAAGCGAAACCAGACCAGATCAAAGACGTTTTCATGAGCACCAGCGTAATATATAACAGAATTGCAACCATGCAAAATGAGAATTACATATAGCTAACCGACGCAGCAAGCTTTAATGTTCGTTCTGAAATGCATGTCGGTTGATAATGTTTTAGTTAAACATGATACGTGTCAGATGGCAGTTGAATGAAAAGCTTCATTTCTGAACCGGAGCGTGGAAACTATCTATACTACATATTTGTCATGTAGCTGATAGATGGGAAAAGGAAGAGCAAGTATTTTTTGTCACGTTTATCTAAAGAATATTCACGAGTTTTATATTACATGCTCGTATCATTGCAAACGTTTACAACGGGTGTAAAATTTAAATTATATATTATTCCCTTAAGTTATATTTCCGTTACTACACATTCTATTCAATTTGAAATTTCAAAACCTACGAATCAAGAAATAAATGAGCATTCGCACATCATACATCTACTTCCAGATTACTCAAGGTATAATGTTTTCTTTTAGTATTAAATTAAACCGAACACTGATTTCCGATAATATTTCATTCTATTCTGTTTGTGGCGATCAAGGAAGGTAATTATTGGCAAATCTTTTTTTTTACCATTGACAATCAAAACTCCTTTTTATTTAGATCTCTCATCACGCAACACGGTTTGGGTGATCAACGAGTAATTCTTCTCGTTATCTGCTGCTGGGCTGCGAAAAGTTGAAAGCTTGAGTTATTGAGACGCGTGCATATAAGGAAAAGTACAAGAATGACGTTGAAAGTGTGTGCCGATTTTAGGAATGGAAAAAATTGAATCCTATTCTCATTTTCTTCTGTGAACCACCTTTATTATGAAACCATACTGTAAAATTCCGAAACCGCAATTACCATCAGTTAGTTTTCTGCCTGTTCACATAATTAAAAAGCGGATTAATGTTTTTCATTCTCTTGAACAAGTCTCGTTGTTGTTGTCGCCGTATTCTAAAACACATAAAAAAAATCTTTGACACATCAGTCCTTCAAATTTGAGAAAGCTAGCGCTTGTATTTGCTCAGCTTCTGATTATGTTCAATCGTATTTCATTCCATGAGCATAAAGATTGAGAAAGCTGAATTAAGAGGACGAAACGACAACCAAAGTAAAACAAGTCACATCTCAATGTCAATTTTCTACTAATGACTCACCGGATACATACAGATATACAGAGAGAGAGGTTGTGCGCGCTTTTAAGTCTCCGATTTTATTATATTTTAACCATGATATAAGTGATTTCAGAATTGAAAAAAGTATCATTCTGTAGCTCTTGATCACGGTCTTTAAAATAGTGCAATAAGATACATGAGTTATTACCTAACTAGGGGAGTGCCGTTGTCATTCGAGTAATCGCACGGTAATCATTTTTGTTCGTAGAAGGTTTTACTTTGGGACACACTCTCAATGCTTTTTCTGTTTGTATGTGATAATTCTCTTAAAGATCATGGATGCAGAAAAGCAAGCCCATTTAAGCCACTTCGTTGGACGCTGTGATTGTGCCTTTGTAAAGAGTATGCGTAGAATACATAAACCTCAGCTTGTCGAATACATGTAGACTTGCCTTACTTGCAGATTTCCTTCCCTTTGCTGTGTTAAAAATGAACCGGCTAGTTGTTTGTAGAAGCGGAGCCAGTGAAGATCGAGGTTGAAATGCATAAGTTGGATGAGCTATGAGTTTTGTATATATTACGATTTCACAGTAAACATATCATTCTAAATATATAAGTTGGATATTGAAAGCAGCGTGAATAAGTAGTATAATATCATCCGTATTCACGCTGCTCTGTTGAAAACAGAAGAAGCACATAAAGATTGTAACGTTACGCAGTAGTTTGCTAAAAGGTGCTTCGTCTTTTGCTTGTGGTAGAACAAGAATAAAAAAGAAAAACGTATGACTAATGCTCGATTCCATCTACACCATTACAAGTGAACATTTTCTCAATCTCTACCTGCATACCACAAAAAGTTCCATGCAAATAATAATGAGAATTTTTAAAAGACCTGCAGCATAACATGGCTTGCGTATTTTGGCAGGCTCCTGATCAGAAATGCAGTAATATTTCGGTTAATATGAAAAGAAACAAGATTTATCTTGTTGACTTCAAATTTATTTCATATTGAGAACAAAAATCTTACCTTCATTTATCCATATCGGACACAGCAAGCAAACGATTCCCCTCCAAGTTTGACATTGATATGTATATTTTCGTTTGCTTTAATTCCATTCAAGTGATAACTAAACTAAACGTGACCAGATCGCAGACGTTTGTATCAGCACCACCGCGTTATGTAAAAGTTTTCCAAACATGCAAAAAGTGGATGGAGCAAACCGATGCGACAGGCTTCTGCGTTTGTTGTGCAATGCATGTCGGGGTGATGTTCTTTTAGAGAGAAACGGCGATTCGATGATAGATATAATTGTCATGAAGCTAATGCATGGGAAAACCAAGAGCATGTGAATCTCCCTATTGCACATGATATAACTGCTTCCAGATTAATCCAGGAAGAATTTTATTTAATTAATTAAGTGCACCGAACGCTGATTTCTGATATTACATCCTGCTCAGATGTAGCCTCTTTCTATTCGTTTTGTGGCAATGAAGGAATATGGAAATATGATGTGAAAATATGAAGTGCAAATATGGAAAATAGTACGTGAATTAAAAAATTAGGTTGGCGAAAAGAAAAGTGTGGCTACCTATTTACGCACACGGTTTACCAGCCTATGGATAAAATTCTTTCAACAAATTTCACCCGATCAAAATTTCATCAATTGAAACATGCTAAATATTCAATATGCTGTGATGACGGAACCCGAATGAAATTAGTTGTTAGTAAAATTCACTACATTTATTGGCAAATAAATTTGCAAACGCTAAAAGACCATAGCTTACAAAGAAAGTGCATGCTAAATCCAAAAATACTTTAAATATTTTCATAACGCATTGCAAAGCTCCTGGTCACGTTTATCAGTTTACTTTCATTATGTAAGAACTACGCAACTCTAAATTGTGGAGGTTTGCAGGATCATCACCGTATTCAAACAGAGCAAAATGCAATGCATGATGGAGTGATGCTGATTTAGTAAAATAAGATAAGTTGCAGGTGGCAGTTAAATGGAGAGTCTTCTTAAGTATTAAAAGGCGCCAAACACTGCCGTGTACTCTAATTTTCAAGCTGAGTTTAGTCAACATGCAACAGGTAGGGAACGATTGTTTCAAGCAGATTCTTAGGTGGCTTTTTAATACGGGTGAACTTCGAAGACTTGATCCCGGTCAAGTAAATTAATTTTGTTTGTGTCCATGAAGGAATGGAAATATTGGCAATTTTATTTTAAAGCATTCCTTCGACTTTATCCAACCGTAAATGACAGTTATTCGTTATTTGTCGATTTTTTCTCTTCTTTGGTTGTTGTTGGGCAGCAAAGAGTAGAAAGATTGAGGTTGCGAGACACGTAAAGTAAAATAAATGCAAAACACTGATGTTGAATGCAGGTACATATTTCAGTAGTGGAAGAAATCCATTCTTGTTATAATTTCCTGTTATTGAATAGCTCTAGTATGAAATCATAAGTGAAGTCTTGAAACCAAATATCTAAAACAAGCTTGTGCTTCTGCTTGAAGAATTAACTTATTACGTTTTTTACTCTATCTAGAACCAGAATCTTGTTCCCCTACTGTTTATGAACATGAAACTTTTTTCTTTGACAAAAAAATGTTTGAGTATGCTAGCGCATGCATTTGTTTAGCTTTCGAGCTGGTGTGATCGTGCTCCATTGCGTGAACATGAGGTTTGAGAAAGCTGTAGTTAGAGGGCGAAGCAAGGTGAAACTGCTGTACAGCTCATCGTCCGTCTTTCGTTTCAAAAGTAAATTTAGTTCAACCACTGTTATGAATTTTAGCCCACATGCAGTTCACTCTATCTGTGTTTCAACTTTGAGCTTGGAGAGCTGTTGCCATTCGAGTGATCGCCCCAGAATTATGCACGTTTGCAGAAGGGAATGATGTAATTGGTGCAGGGGGCGGAATCACGATCCTTATTTCAATTTTGGCATGTGATATTTCTTTTTTAATTCATGTAAGCAGAAAATCTAACTCATGTAAACCACTCGTTGGGCACATTTATACATAAATCATCACAAATTATGAATCTGATTCTGTTCACTGAAATAGATGCAAAATTTTATGAATGCGTTTAGCCAGCATACACCCCATTTTCGCATTTAAAAATTCTCCTTGAGTCCAATATGCAGCTGAAGGAATGTACAAGAATCAGGCAAGCAAGTAAAGTATGATGATGTTGATAGCGCTGCAGATTTTCAAAAACGTTGTGAATATGCATTTGTATGTACCTGACATTCCTCAGAAATATATTGCATGCATTTGTATAGAGTATGGTTGGAATATTTAAACCACAGCTTATCGGATACTTATAGATTTGCATTGCTTGCTGGATTTTGCCCCTCTCTGATATAATAGAGAACCCGGCTGTTGTTTGCGGAACGTAGCGGCGCAATAATGAAGATCATTATTTGGAATGCATCATGACGCTGGACTGGAATTCATATGCATTTGTGTGACATTCCTCACAAAAATCTTGCTTTTTCGAGACATGGAGACTTACCTTGTTTGCTGGATTCCTATCCACCCTCTTAAAATAAGGAATTAGCTTGCTGTTTGTAGAACATGTAGAGGTTAGATGAGCTACGAGTTTTGAATGTAAATTAGTTCACAAGAAACTTATCTCGGCAATTAAATGCTCAGCATGCACGTAGTTCAGTCGAAAATAGAAGTAACCCATAATGACTGCAGCGTTGAGCAGTAGTTTGCTGAAGGATGCTTCCTGTTGTACAAGTTGATTATCTGTTTTTGAAGTTGAACTGAGCAATAAAATGTTAAAGTCATAGATGCAGTAACAAAATTTAACTTGAAGGGTACCACCGGGTACGGACTATGTATATTATGAAGAAATCACATGGTTTAAAAACATTGTATCAAATTTTATATGGGAAGTGTAGAAATCAGGGGGTACGTTATACCCCCAGTACCATGGTTTCTGCGTCCGTGGTTAAAGTTGATATGCTTGATTTCGTTTACAGCATTACAAGTGAAAATTTTGATTATCTCGACCAGCATTAACAAGCAAACATAGCGTAGTGTAACTCACAGATTTTTCCAAAATGTGTTTAAATATGTTGAAATACATGAAAATAACTCACACAGAAAATATCAGCTGCTAAGATGACCATTTGTTCCTTTACGGCCAGTTTAAATAAACCGGAAGTGCCTTTATAATGCATTGTTAAGGCACACTGCGTAGGTGAGTCAAAATGAAAATTTATGAACATCACTCCATAATGATTTCACGAGTTGTAAAAACGGTTATGATGTTAGTTTTGCACAGTTGCCACTTTGTATGATGGGAAATATCTAATTTTGGAAACTTTACAAACGTTGGCGTATGGAAGGTAAACATTCGTACTTGCTTTTACGGACTCGATGTACTATATTCCAATGCCGCATTTGGAACTAATTATTTGACATATTTATAAGTTTATTTACATCTTAATTATTTTTATAACTCATGAAATCATTATGGAGTGATTTCCATGAATTTTCATTTTGACTCACCTACGCAGTTTTCCTTAACAATGAATTATAAAGGCACTTCCGGTTTATTTAAACTGGCCGTAAAGGAACAAATGGTCATCTTAGCAGCTGATATTTTCTGTGTGAGTAATTTTTATGTATTTCAACATATTTAAACACATTTTGGAAAAATCCGTGAGTTACACTACACTATGCTTGCTTGTAAGAGAAACATTCAATTTGAATATTATTGAGCTTTTTAAAAACTTGCAACATATATACTACTAACAACCTGAGTATTTAGAATTTTTTCCAGTGGCATTTTTTACCAACGAAAACAAACCCAAACCATATTTTATTCGTAGCAGGCACAGCAAGCTAGCGACACTACTCCAGGTATGGATTTGTTATGCATGTACTCTTTGAGTTTTATTTCCTTTCTGTCTTGTGATAACTAAAAAAGTCTAGATCAAAGGTTTGCATGAGCATCAGCTTATTATGAAAGAGTATTCGAACCATGCAAAAAGTGGATTGAGCAAGCCGATGCAACAATTTTCAACGTTGGTTGCAGAAAGCATGTACGCGTGAGACTGTTTTAGTAAACTGTGATACAGGGTAGATGGCAGTTGAATGAAAAGCTTCGGCTCAGAACCAGAAGGGAGAATATACTTACATTACTTGTTTTCATATTTTCCGACGTTTTCTTTCAACCATCTGGACATTTTTATAGAGAACAGCCGAAATTTACAACTTTTCTTTGAGCCTACACTCTGGGTCGTTGTATTTTTTAAAAAAATTGTTCATAAGACCATGAATTAACTTTATATCAGAAATACAAACTAACGAGTTTGCCAATTTTTCATTGCTTATTGAAAATGAAAACGGAATGTTAGCTTGCTTTTGGTGTATAGCCTTTATTAAAGATAAAAAGGATACTAGAGTTTATAATGAATTGTCATTTGTTATGAATATTTTATTCCTACAATTCTCAGAGAACTTATATTTAGTAGCACTTAAGACGAAAACGGAGAAATAATGATAGTAGCTAGGTTAGATTAGGTAAATTCTCAAAGGTCAAAGCTTTCATAGAAAGTGCATGGTAAATCTGAAATAATTTCAATCGAGTATTTGGATAATGCATTGCAAAACTCCTAGCATCTGTTCAACGTTTACCTGTATTCTTTATTTACTTTCGTTTGAGAGCTACACACACAAGTCTGGATTATAGAATTTTGCATGAGTATCAGGGTATTCCAATCCTGCAAAAAGATGGATGGAACAAAGCTATGCAACAAGCTTCAACGTTTGTCGAGCATTGCATGATGGATTGATGCAAATTTAGTAAAATTAGATACGTGAGAGATGGCAGTTAAATGTAAAGTTTTCTTTAAATTTTACATTCCTTTATAATTTTCATGCTTAGTTAATCAACATCCAAGAAATATTGGACGCATATTTCAAGCAGGTTTATGCATTGATTTTTTATTACCGGTGGTTTCCGAAATTTTTTGTTTGTCGCAAAAGAGAATAGGAAACATTGGCAATTTGATGTCTGCAACAGATTTTGGTTCATCAACGAGGGTTTTCTTTACCTTGTTTTGGGCGGAAACAGTAGAAAGCTTGAGGTTGCAAGACAAGTGAAAGCAAAGAAAAGTGCAAATTGCTGATGTTGTATACTTGTACATATTTGAGCAGTGGAAGAAAGTCAATTCTTTTCTCATTTCCTTTCGTGAACTTGCTTTATTATGAGATCAAACATTGAATCTCGAAACCAATATCTAATACAAGCATGTGCTTCGGCTTGTAGAATTAACTAATAAAGGTAATATTGTTTTCATTCTCTCTTTAGCAACTCTTTTGTTGCCAAACTCTGGAGCAGTTTCTGAACATGAAGCGATTTTGTTTGACACAACAATCTTTCATATTTAAGAACATCTGCACAAGCATTGATCAGCTTCAGATTAGGTGCGACAGTATTCCTTTGCATGAATATATAGATTGAGAAAACTGACTTGTCCTTGGACTCTTTAAAAGTGCAGAGGGAACATGCACACTCTCAGAATGGTAGTATAAAGTAATGCTGTGGAGCATGCTGCTCATTTGTTTGTACGTAGCTTTTCACAGAACGGTTCTATGTACAGAAAAGCTAGCGCATGTAAGCCGCATGTTGGATAAGATTATACTTACATGCTCCCAAAAAAACTCTTTTCTGTTCTATAAGTCTCGGGCAAATTTTTACGTAAATGTTCAACGGTCCTTCGCCGTATTTGTTTTATTTAACTCGGAAACCCTTCTCAATATTAAAATTTTTATTTTTCATCCGCCGATAACGATTAATATTTACCGTTGTGTTTCTCTGATGTGAACCTAATTTAATTCTTGGGTGGTGATTAGAAAAATGAAGCAATTAATTTATAATCACGGCATAGTGAGAACAAAACTTCATACCATCATTTACCTCACAAAAATCATGTACTGTAATTTCTGTACAACGACAGCTGAAGTCTTTGAATGTATTTCAGAATGGGAGCAAAATGGACATTGTTAGCCTATTAGTGTCATTGGTTTTGAATTGTGGAAAAAGTAAACTTGGATTTTAGCAGTACATGTTAAGTATTTTCTTACCTTTTGATTGGATTTGAGAAACTCGATTGCTTGTACGAGAACCAAACAGACTGGCAAAGTGTGATGAAGATGAGACCGCCACCGGTTTGCAAAAACGCTTTGCTTATTGATTTGTATAGAATATGTTTAGTATACATAAACAACAGCTTGTCGCATACTTGTGGACCTATATTGCTTTCTGGATTCCTCCCCTCTCTGTTATTAAAATGAACTCGCCTGTTGTTTCTAGAAAGCCGCAGCGCAATAGCAAAAATCGGAATGTAGAAAAATACATGACGCAGAATTGGAATGCATAAGCTGGATGAGCTATGGATTTTTGTATAAAAATCGATTTTAAAATGAACATGCTTTTTGTTTTGCAGCTTGTTCATCGGTTCATGAAGTAGAACCGGAATAAAAAAGGAAAAAAGTATTTCAAATTTTTGATTACGTATACAGCTTTACAAGCCAACATTTTCTCAATCTCTATATGCATACAAAACGATCCATGCGAATAGTAAAGAGAAATTTTTTAAAAACTTGCAACATGACATTGCCTGCGTATTTCAAAAGTTTCTTGACTGTCGAATTTATAGTTTATGTTCCAGATCAAAGTTTGATTAACTTTTACAGATAAGATGTATTCCTCTCTCCAACTGTGACTTTGTTATGTATGTATAATGTTTGCATTATTTTCTTTACAGTGATAATTAAACAGGACTAGATCATACACGCTTGCATAAACATCAGCGTAATCTGCAAGTGTATTCCAGCCATGCAAAAAGTGGATTGAGCAAAAACCGATGCGACAAACACGTTGGTCGTGCAAGTTGGGATGAGACTGTTTTAGTAAACTGTGATACATTGCAGATGGCAGTTGAATGTAAAGCTTAAGCTCAGAACCGGAGAGGAGAATATATTTACATTACATGTTTTCAGTAAGCTGATGGATGGGAAAAGCAAGAGCAAGAACTTTTACCGTATTATCTATAAATATTCACGAGTTTTATATTACATATCGTTACGAAACGTTTTCAATGGGTGTCACATCTAGATAACCGACTAATAGTTTTAGTTTGTTTTCAGTTAATCAGCATTTAAAAATATGAGAATCTGCCGTAAATTTAAAAAATTAGTGTGTTTACTCGCGTTATACAGCTAGTTCCAGATTACCCCAAGAAAAATAAGTTTCTAAATATTTAATTGTAGATTTACTTTGCTTGCTGGATTTGTCCCCCTCTTGTATAATATTTCACCGGTCTGTTGTTTGTGGAACGTAGCGGCGAAATAGTGAAGATCATTATTGGAATAAGTCATGATGCTGGATTGGAATTCATATGAATTTGTTTGACATTGCTCACAAAAATCTTACAAGCTGAACACTTGCTTTTCTGAGACATGAAGACTTACCATGCTTGCTGAATTCCTTCAAACCCTCTTAAAATAATGAACTGGCTTGCTTTTTGTGTGACATAGAAAAGTAATAGTAAAGATTAGGATAGGGATAAAAACATGACGCACTATTGGAATGCACAAGTTGGATGAGCTACGAGTTTTGTATGTAAATCAGTTTTGCCGTAAATATTTCATGCCAAATAAATACTCCTTATGCACGTTTTTCTATCGAATACAGAAGAACAACAAACATACAATAAAAAATAGTTGGCTGTAGGGTGCCTGATTCATCGGTTCATGAAGTAAAAAGAACGAAAAAAGCAAAGAAAACTACAACTGCACGATCCCGTTTACCGAATTATATTTTCGTAATATTTTGGCTTTCGAATTTATATTTAATGCTCCAGAAAAAATTAAGATTTTTCTGTCAATAGGAAAATAAACAAGATTAATTTCCGGGTTTAGGTTTGCCAGGATAATTGAGTTTTTTTACAGCATATTGAGAACAAAACCCCAACTTTCATATATCCTTAACACAAACGACAAGCTAGTGAATCTATTCCATGTACGACTATATTATGTATGCATTTTATTTGCTGTAACAACTAAACCAGACTAGATCAAAGACGTTGCATCAGCACAAGCGTAATATATAAGAGAATTCCAACCATGCAAAAAGGTGATTGAGCAAAGCAAAGTAGCAAGTTTTAATGTTTGTTCTGCAATGCATGTTGGGTGATATTGTTTTAGTAAAATATGATACATGGAAGATGGCAGTTGAATGAAAAGCTTCTGTTCAGAACCAGAGCGTTGAACTACCTATATCACATATTTGTCATGAAGGTGATGGATGGAAATTAGAGCTTGTAGTTTTTGTCACGTTTATCTACAAAATATTCACGGGTTTTATATTACATGCGCGTATCGTTATGAAACGTTTACAACGAGTGAAACATTAAAGGCGATCTATTATTCGTTGAACTCAATATTCCGTTACTTCATATTCTATACAGTCTAAAACTTAAAAAATATGCTAATCTCCAGTACAGCCTAAGAATAATTGAGCATACGCGCATCGCAAATCTACTTCCAGATTACTCAAGGAGACATGTTTTCTTATAATCTTGCACCAAACGCTGATTTCTGATATTATTTCATTCTATTCTGTTTGTGACAACCAAGGAAGGGAATGTATTGGCAAATTATATTTTGTTTTCGGACACTTTAAAACTATTTTTATTTAGATCTCTCACCACGCAACAACGTTTGGGTCATCAATGCGTGTTTCCTTTTTCTTATTTGCTGTTGGGCGGCAAAAAATAGAAAACTTGAGCAAGCGAGACGCGTGCAGACAAAGGAAAGTACCAAACTGACGTTGAATATGTTTGCAGATGTTGGGAATGGAAGAAATTCAATCATATTCCCATTTCCTGCTATGAACTGACTTTATTATGAAATCACGCAGTTCCGAAACCAAAATTTACTAAAACTTTGTTATTTCTGCCTGTTGACTTAATTGTATAGCGTAATAATGCTTTTCATTCTCTTGAACAAGCATCTTGTTGCCATTTTCATGCAGCATTTCCATCAAATTTGAAAATGCTAGTACTTGCAATTGCTCAGCTTCTGATTATGTTTAATTGCATTTACTGTTGGGGACGGATTCCACCTTTTAGAGACTATTTACTTTTATTATGTATCGTGTATTTAGTATGTATGATTCCTATTGTCAAATGTTTAAAATGCTATAATTAGAGTGTTGGAGTAGTGTTTCCAGAATAATGTTGTACATACATCTTGTGTAGAATCGTTTTCTTTACATGATAGGCTGATAAAAGTCTGGTGTTCAGTTAATTTAAGTTATAATCAGTTAAATAGACACATATTCCTTTGTTTACCAAATGTATTGCATAGGGTGTATTTTCTAGTGGTAAATCTTTAAAGTGTTATTAATGACAGTGGTGTCCGTGTTTGCAAGAATAATGTGTATATACATCGTGTGTAGAATCTTTTTTCTGATATAAGATAGGCTAAGAATATCTTTTGGGTCAGTCAATGTGTTCAACTTATAATTAGTTAAACGTGTAATTCATGTGTTCTTTGTTGTTGACTTTACTTGTATTATGCGTAGGTGACAGCGAGCTAAAGTGGAGCCATCTGACATATTTCTCTTTATGCAGCTGTATCTCCCTAGTATAATACACAGTAGCTGTGCACGTGCATCCTGTCCAGCAAGAGATGCCACGCTTTCTTATTTGTGGGCATGATCCTCATCGCCCTTATCTGTAGCGCGTTCCAAATGATGCTGTCACTCAGATCTGAGCAGCAGCATCTTGTGTCGTCATCCTATTGGTCAGTCCGCCTCATGGTTTTACTATCTTCCTTGCTGTGCGTTGGGACACTGCAGTCCAACGACAAGAAGGATAAAACCAACAAGCTCTGTATCAACCATCATCACTTCTACCTGATCCGTCGATCCGATCACTTCTACTTGATCTGTTGACCTGAACACTTCGTCGTTCTCATGAGTAGTAGCTTCTCTACTAGCTCATGACATCTTTTATTTCAGTAGTTTTTTTATCTTGATTTGGTTTTATTGGTTGTCATTTTGTATAAAGTATATTTCCATTCTTGAGTCCATTCTACGTTCAATAAAGTTCCCTTTCTTTTAGTTCCCATTTATAATAATAAATTGTAGTTCCGCATAAATAGTTATTGATCTTATACATCCTATTCAATTCTATTTAATTGTCGCTACTATTCTAATTAGTTAGATAACCCTACGTGGTCATTAGGAGAGTGTTAGTCTGATTAGAGTTTCATTAGATATTATCATCCCTCATCTATACTCATCCGACCAGCATTGATCCCACCACCACAGTTGGTGCAGACGGCACTTTTCCTATAGCCACAGTTGGTGGAGATGTAACTTCGACCCCCTACCTCAGCTCTACTATCTTCAAAATTTTTTGGTAATTTTTCTGTCGTTTATACCCAAAGTATTGATCAGTACTTTGGGCCATGTCAATTATTTTTTTGGTTCAACGTGGAAGTGATCATTTTTCTTTTTTCGATTCCGAATATTATGTGGTGCAGAAACTAATTTTGTTTTCTTTTTGTTTAGTCTTTTTTTTGCAGGAGGTATCTCGTTTCATCATCATTGTCGTTAAATTAGTATTTTATTTTTGTTTTTACTGTCGTTATTTAAAAGATAGATGCTAATATGTCGATACTTTTTTGTTTGTATTTTTCTTTGACGCCGGGATCTCCTCTGCTCACGGAATCACCACCACCGCCGCCACAACGACTCGTCCAACGCCGCTATGACCGACACCAACCTCAAACTCCTCAACCTTGACCCTAAACCTTTTCTTTTGGTATGTCAAACTCCTCGATCCATTCCTTTCCTTCTCCTCTTTTTCATACTCGTTTTTCACCGACATAACCACATAGGTTAGGAGATTTGATAATACTTCAGATCCTGATATTGTTTTTTTGTTGACGCAATTCAAATTCAATTTTTAGTTTCTTTTTCAATAGTCCATTTCAATGAGCCTATCCGTTTTTTCGTTAGTTTACCATTACTTTTAATGATTTACCTTAAATAATAATTTTGGTTTTACAAGCGTTTGTGAGGAAACATACGTGATTCGATTCAGTCCATAATATTTTCCTCCCGTTCATTCATTTTCAGTCAAATTCGATTCAACAAAGAAGTCTTTTCTTCTAATTATTTTTTATCTTGGTAAACGTACAGTCAAATATTTAGTTCTATTTTTGCTCATTCTTTTTTAAGTCAACATGATATTAGTCGTTATTCAAATCAAGGTCTGAAAGTATCCTCCCCCAGTCGGATCCGACTGGAGGAGGGAATGAAACACTAAGTAGAATCCTCGACGGTCGTATTTTTAGACATTTATTACTCAGCGGTCATGACATAAAATAGTCGTTCATTTTATAAGACAGTAATTTTTTCTTTTTAAACAGACGTAAAATCTAGACCCCAGCTACTTCGTCCTATTACAAGAATATTTATTTTTAGATGTCCTCATTCTTTTCTTTTGTCCATAAAGTAGCTGGTAATCATGTTTCACGATTTTTAAATTATGTTGGCAACTCATATTTTATTCAGACCATAAGTCCAACATTTTTCTTTCTTTGTCGCTAAAATTCCTTGGGTAATGCCAATGCCCTTGGATTCTCCAGTTCAATACTCTTGCTCTTAAGAATTAGAATAATCTTTTTGGCCTTTTTCGTTCTTAATTATTCATAAGTCGGGAAGCACTAGAGTAAGTCATGGAACTACTCTTGTGTACTATCAATGAACACAGTTTCTTCGGACACTAGCATTAACCTCTAAGTCGATAACATACAGTTACTGAAATCTTTCTCTCCCTTCTTCTCATTTCAACCACAATGACGTCTTTAGGCTGCCTGTGAATATACATAGGATCAACGGTCTGTCATGGTCGCGCAGATCGATCCATTTGGATGATCTAGTGCCGTTCTCTTCAAGATAACTAATCGCACATCTATTCTCTTTGTCCAATTACCATTTTTTGCTTTTGTGTCTACCCGAAAGTAGAAAGTGCGTCGCCCTCCTTGCTTATTTGCATTGACCATACCTTCTCTGATCCTCTCCATCTGGATGATCAAATCCCAGACGCGTATTTTCCAGACTTGTACCTACACAGTTGCTATTCTAAATTATACAAATTTTTTAAGTCTTTATTTGTCCCTACTATTTTTAGTACGTCGTAAATAACAAAGCGTTTGTTAGTGACATGTCCAGCTCAGTAATTTTTAGTTCATTGCTCTTGTCGTTAAACATGTCACTATGCTGCTATTTGTTTAGACCATTTATTCTTTACAGTCCTTCATTTTTTTTTGAAGATACAAATTAGTTTTTCTTCTCTTTTTAAGTTCCGTATAAGACCCAATATTTAGTTGAAGATTAAGTTCAGATGTTCAGTTGCGAGATTGTTCACCTTCGTATTTATTTGTTTAATGATTTACTTCGTTTTTTTTACCTTTTTCATGTAACCCCAAGTAGTCAGATCTGACTACTTGGAGGATGTTAATTTTTCTTTGTTCAATAATTTTTCCCTAGACCTCATTTCTTTCCTTTGCCATTGCTTATGCCAGTAATAATTCTTGTTGCTGATATTCATTTTCAAGACCATAATATTCGTTCTTTTGTTGAGCACACGAGATATGAAACCTATGCCCGACCATATAACAGAGTTACCTTTTCCTTTATGTTTGACTGTGACGTTCTTTATGAACATGCCCGTATTTTACGTCTTGTAGCCCCACGAGCCTTAGAATCCCTGTCCCCTAAACACATGCACACCAATGAGGTTAGTCACCCCAGTGCTGTTGATACTTGGTATTTTGCCTAGCCCGTCTCTAATGGCTTCGTTTGCACAGTACGTTTTGACTACTGTCACATGTCATAGATCTGTCGACTCTATTAATAGACAATCTATATAGACCTATGGTACTCTGTCCCCAATCATTCAACCTCTGACTCACCTTGACGAATTGGAACTGAACTTGATAGCCCGTTCTCAGCATTTCAATCCCTTTTTAATTAATTTTTCCAGTAGATTATTTTTACGTTAATTTAAAGCATGGCCTGTAAATGTTAAACATCACGAAGTATACAATCTCAAAGCTCATGATTTATTTTTTTGTTATTATTTTTCTAATGAATATTTTTTATTGGTATTTTTAATTAGATCTTGTCGTAGCAACTCATTTCTCAAGTCGCCTTTCCGTTCTTTTTATTTTCCGCGCCAGCTAGTAGTAGTATTACTTCTAAAAAGGAGAATACTTCTTATAAAATACTGTTGTTCATTGTGCTAGTACCGTACTTTTTTCGTTTCTTTTGTCCTTAATTTTTAAGTCGTATCAGATCTGATATAATCTCCGTATGTCGTTAATTTTGGTCGCCTAATTTTTCTTTTCGCGTGTTTTATGACCAAAATGAGCTAACTCATATCTTCTGATGTGAAGACCCTGTCTTCACCGCCGTAATTTAGTTAGTTATTATGTTTATGCCGTTAGTCGATACTGCCTGTCAGAACCTATTTTATGTCGACCCACAACTTTTTCTTAGCCCGTGATATACCCCAGTCTTTCGAGATTGTTTGTTGCAAGTAGCTCACTACGGAGTACTTGTGAATCTCTGTCGATCACGCGCTTTGGATTGACGAGTTGTAGGGTGAGGTTCCGAGCAGAGCAGGTCGCGCCGCCAAAGGAAGAGTACAGGATAAGCCGAATATGTTTTTTTTGATGTGTAAATATTGATGATGATCCGATTCCGTACTTCCTATGATCCAATGATTTAATTTATATTTGCCGTTAATTTATTTGTAGTTTTTCTACAGAAGCCGCTAAAAATGTCGTGTCCATATTGCCGTTAAAATGTCGCTAATACTATGTAATGAAGGACTCTCAGTCCATTATGTTGTATATAATGTTCTTTCCCTATAAGTTGAACCAATACCAAATCCCGATCCTACTGATGACGCCGAGTCGTAACAGAGTTTTTTTTCTCTCGTGAGTTTTTTTCTCCACTTCAATGACCCGACCAGTTCGTGTACAACAAGATGACCCTGCCTTACGTACCAAGGATTTGCTACCCTTCCTACGTTC
>LJIJ01002779.1:0-23749 GCA_001718145.1 Orchesella cincta
AGATGGTGAGCATAAGCTGAATTTGGTTTAACGTGTTCTGTCCGAAAGGAGACATCTATCTTAAGCAGTATTGTCAAACACTTGTGCAATTATATTAAAGATAATGGAGTGAAAGGGATAATTGCTAGATGGCGACCGGATGTACGCATCGCTCAGCTTCTGCAATGAAGTTGTATGCATGCTGACCACAAAAGGAGAAGCCAAAAAGTATTGGGAACGTAGGTAGATAGAGATTTTGCAGGCAGGTGTGACAAGATCTGAAAGAAGGAAGCCAGGAGTTAATAACAAAAGGTAAAATTTTTATTCAAGTGTTTACAATAATACGAACGTTTCAACATACAAATACAAGTCATTAATCAATTGTTATACACTCAATCTCCAGATTGTCATCTTCAATACCACATCAGGGATTATTGCTCCTGAACTGAGAATAGGAACCGACGTCTAGGCCGTGGGTTCAATTAATGGAACTTGCTCATCAGATATATAACGATGGGGTCTAGATCCATGGGCTCAGGTGTCTAGAGATCAGAGAGTAGTCCTTGAACGTCCTCGTCGGAAATGTGTACAAACGCGGTATCCCCTAAAGGGTGTACGAAATCATCCAGGATTTTTTCCCCTGGACGGAAACGTAAAAATCCTGGTCAACCAGTTAGCTGGTGAGTTATCCACTGCAACAACGCATGCTTCTGTCAACACTGTTCTGCACTGGTTTAGCACCATGTCAGGACAGCTACTTCAATGGGTCTCTAAAGGAGGGTTGATTGGTACAAGATCTAAGCTCCAGTCGGAAGGAAGGACTCCATCTTCTTGGCTGCATAAGTGCTGGATGGAACCGTCTCGTCTGTGGCTTCAACTTGTACATCTCCGTAGTCTGACGAGTTCCGGCTGCGGATGTTGATCTAAAGCTTCGGATTTCCCATAACACAAATCATCCAGGTAGGTAACCAACCATTCCATCAAGCGTTAGGAGTTGTCCGTTATATTCCATCCGAGCAGGTTTGAATTCTGGCATGGCTTGGGGCTGGACAGCTTTGAGTACAACAAAAAGGACAAATGCCAATTAGAATCATGTGTTAATTCAACCTACTTACTAACATGAGCATCAAGTAGCGTTACCTTCAATTACGTTGATAGCATTCATGGTAGATTTGTCAGGAGCACCAAGGGCAAGGCAAGGACTTCTTAGAGACGAGGATGTTAGCTGCAGGATAGTTGGAGAACGGTTGATGATTGTGTCCAGTTTTCGCCCTCATGTTATATAAAAAATTGGTGCAAGCTTCCTCAGTTGAATAATATGAACATGTATGTACACAGGCCAAGGTTGGTGACCTGATAGCAGGTTAGCATTAAAGGGCTTGAAGAAAAAGTTAAGAATTCCGAAATAGGTTTAAAGTGACCCTCTGTCCTTTGACGAAAAGTCCAGTCAGTAACAAGTACATTTTTCCTTCTCTTGTCTTCGTATTCACACGCATGTAAAAGGGATTATGCGTCTTTGAACTTTCAAATTTATTTAAAACTTGGAAATTCAACCTTTCACTCATTAAGGATTAAATCAATCCCAAAAAGTTCTAAAAGTAAATTGTCTCAGAGTCAAGAACCCGTTAGGTTGGTATTTTTTAAGACCTTTCTCTTTTTGAGTATCTCATTCCTATACAGTTAAGATGATTAAGTACACATACCGCTCTATATGTGACCCTTGGGACACCTGGCCTTTTGTTTCTCATGAATAACAAAAGGGTTGGTGTAGAAAACTCCACAAAAAGTGTCAATCATTTTTTTTACGAAAACCTCTCTGACTTGTTGAATTTATTTGATTCTTTCAATTTACACCCATGTAAAAAGATCAATTGACTTTGAGTTTCCGGTACTGAGTTTCGGTACTGGTCCGGTAGTATAAACCCCAATCATTCCTAACCAAAGAATCAAACGTTTCAAACTGCTCTTACTCCATCTTCTATCAGTCTCTCTAGCTCTGCTAAAACGTCTCAGTGAACTAATACAAGAAGATCCAGGATGACCCGAACGAATCAAGTATCCAGTAGAGCCAGCCAGCTGGTAAGTCAATTAACAGATTTGTTTTTTTGTCTCTTTGTAAAGTCATGTTATTGCATTGTATTAAATAAAATCGCTGTTTGTTTTGTCCACCGGTTAGAGCCTACCGACGCAGGTTGAGGCCCGGAATATGGCTGAAGAATTGGCCCATCCCGCTGCTGTACCTAGAACTAGAGGGAAGCCATCTTTGGAGTCGTGGAACCCTTATGTTTGAAACGGAAATTCAAGGAGAAGCCGTGTCGCGTTTTCCTGGATGATGGCTTCGAATTCTTCTTTATGACGGACTCATGTGCAACGAGCCTAGGTCTACAAAAGGAAAAAACAAATGTCTACATCACTGGTATTTCTGGTTCCACTAATGCTCACGCAAAGTGAAGTAAAGGTACATAACTATCCTCAGTAAATGATTTATTTATTGATGTTGAAAGTTTAATCCTACCAAATGTCACAGGAACCCTGCCACGGTTGCCTTTATTCGAACCTCTTGGTCTCACCGACGAGACGTTCGACTTGCTGATCCTCACTTTTGCGAACCTGGAAACGTTGATCTGCTTCTGGGAGCTGACGTCGTCGCACTCATCATGAGAGAAGGAATTAATTTAAACCGAATTTTTTTAAAAAACCAATGATTACATACACTTTTAGCCTTCAATAAGAGTAACAGCACTTTTAACATGTATTCTTAAGTAAGTATCTCTTCAACTTAATTTTGAAACTAGGAAACAGAGTGGTATTTTTTTCAGTTGGTAACTTATTCCATAAACCAACTGCTCTGAAGCTGAACATTTGACTGCCTAAGAAAGATTTACAAACAGAATTAGCCCTGATGGCATCGACTGCCCTTGTCGCATGGGAGGGTACATCCCGCGCTCTCATAACATTTCTTTAAATTGTTTCTACCTTTTTCACAAACTCTGGTGTTACCCAACCTATTACTTATATTAATAAGCATATATTGTTTCATATGCTTCCCAATTGAAAACGATTATATTCATTATCACCCAAGACGCGTGTTAGCAACAAACTTACTCCATCAACAACGTTATTAAGGTTAAAACAATTAGATTTAGTGAACCGTCCCGCGTTATTATCTGCATTATCATTTTACCGACTAGTGTGCTTGCACACATAATTAGATGAACTAAAAAAATCAAAACTCGTAACCCATCCGTGTCTAGTTAGCAAGGCAGCGAGTGTTAAAGTTCAATCTAATTATGTGTGCGAGCACACTATGTGTAAAATGATAATGCAGATAATAACGCGGGACGGTTCACTAAATCTAATTGTTTTAACCTTAATAACGTTGTTGATGGAGTAAGTTTGTTGCTAACACGCGTCTGGGTGATAATGAATATAATCGTTTTCAATTGGGAAGCATATGAAACATATATGCTTATTAATATAAGTAATAGTTGGGTAACACCAGAGTTTGTGAAAAAGGTAGAAACAATTTAAAGAAATGTTATGAGAGCGCGGGATGTACCCTCCATGCGACAGAGGCAGTCGATGCATCAGGCTAAATTCTGTTGTAAATCTTTATTAGGCAGCTCAAATGTTCAGCTTCAGAGCAGTTGGTTTATGATAAGTTACAACTGAAAAAAATACCACTCTGTTTCACTAGTTTCAAAATTAAGTTGAAGAGATACTTACTTAAGAATACATGTTAAAAGTGCTTTACTCTTATTGAAGGCTAAAAGTGTATGTAATCATTGTTTTTAAAAAATTCGGTTTAAATTAATTCCTTCTCTCATGATGAGTGCGACGACGTCAGCTCCAGAAGCAGATCAACGTTTCCAGGTTCCAAAAGTGAGGATCAGCAAGTCGAACGTCTCGTCGTGAGACCAAGAGGTTCGATAAAGGCACGCGTGGCAGGGTTCCTGTGACATTTGGTAGGATTAAACTTTCAACATCAATAAATAAATCATTTACTTGAGGATAGTTATGTACCTTTACTTTCCACTTTGCGTGAGCATTAGTGGAACCAGAAATACCAGTGATGTAGACATTTTTTTTTCCTTTTGTAGACCTAGGCTCTTTGCACATGAGTCCGTCATAAAGAAGAATTCGAAAGCCATCATCCAGGAAAACGCGACAGGCTTCTCCTTGAATTTCCGTTTCAAAACATAAGGGTTCCACGACTCCAAAGATGGCTTCCCTCTAGTTCTAGGTACAGAAGCGGATGGCCAATTCTTCACCATATTCCGGCCTCAACCTGCGTCGGTAGGCTCTAAGCCGTGGACAAAACAAACAGGTTTATTTAATACAATGCAATAACATGACTTACAAGAGACCAAAAAACAAATCTGTTAATTGACTTACCACTGGCTGGCTCTACTGGATACTTGATTCGTTCGGGTCATCCTGGATCTTCTTGTATTTGTTCGGACTGAGACGTTTTAGCAGAGCTTGAGAGACTGATAGAAGATGGAGTAAGAGCAGTTGCGAAACGTTTGATGCTTTGGTTTGGAATGACTGGGGTTTATGCTACCGGACCAGTACCAAAACTCAGTACCGGAAACTCAAAGTCAATTGATCTTTTTACATGGGTGTAAATTGAAAGAATCAAATAAATTCAACAAGTCAGAGAGGTTTTCGTAAAAAAAAATGATTGACACTTTTTGTGGAGTTTTCTACACCAACCCTTTTGTTATTCATGAGAAACAAAAGGTCTGGTGTCCAAGGGTCACATATAGAGCGGTATGTGTACTTAATCATCTTAACTGTATAGGAATGAGATACTCAAAAAGGAAAGGTCTTAACCATACCAACCTAACGGGTTCTTGACTCTGGGGCGTTTTACTTTAGAACTTTTTACGATTGATTTAATCCTTAAGGAGTGAAAGGTTGAATTTCCAAGTTTTAAATAAATTTGAAAGTTCAAAGACGCATAATCCCTTTTACATGCGTGTAAATACGAAGGACAATAGAAGGAAAAATGTACTTGTTACTGACTGGACTTTTCGTCAAAGGACAGAGGGTCACTTTAAACCTATTTCGGAATTCTTAACTTTTTCTTCAAGCCCTTTAATGCTAACCTGCTATCAGGTCACCGTACCCTTGGACCTGTGTACATACATGTTCATATCTATTTAACTGAGGAAGCTTGCACCAAATTTCCATATAAAATGAGGGCGAAAACTAGACACAATCATCAATCGTTTTCCAACTATCCTGCAGCTAACATCCTGTCTCTAAGAAGTCCTTGCCTTGCCCTTGTGCTCCTGACAAATCTACCATGAATGCTATCAACGTAATTGAAGGTAACGCTACTTAATGCTCATGTTGTAAGTAGGTTGAATTAACACATGATTCTAATTGGCATTTGTCCTTTTTGTTGTATTCAAGCTGTCCAGCCCCAAGCCATGCCAGAATTCAAACTGCTCGATGGAATATAACGGACAACTCCTAACGCTTGATGAATGGCTTGGTACCTACCTGGATGATTTGTGTTATGGGGAAATCCGAAGCTTAGATCAACATCCGCAGCCGGAACTCGGTCCAGACTACGGAGATGTACAAGTTGAAGCACAGACGAGACAGTTCTATCCAGCACTTATGCAGCAAGAAGATGGAGTCCTTCCTTCCGACTGGAGCTTAGATCTTGTACCAATCAACCCTCCTTTAGAGCCCATTGAAGTAGCTGCTCCTGACATGGTTGCTAAACCAGTGCAGAACAGTGTTGAACAGAAGCATGCGTTGTTGCAGTGGATAACTCACCAGCTAACTGGTTGACCAGGATGTTTTTACGGTTCCGTCCAGGGGAAAAAATCCTGGATGATTTCGTACACCCTCTAGGGGATACCGTCGTTTTGTACACATTTCCCGACGAGGACGTTCAAGGACTACTCTCTGATCTCTAGACACCTGAGCCCATGGATCTAGACCCCATCGTATATATCTGATGAGCAAGTTCCTATTGTAATTGAACCCACGCCTAGACGTCGTGTCCTATTCTCAGTTCAGGTAGCAATAATCCCTGATGTGGTATTGAAGATGACAATCTGGAGATTGAGTGTATAACAATTGATTAATGACTTGTATTTGTATGTTGAAACGTTTCGTATTATTGTTAACACATTGAATAAAAATTTACCTTTTGTTTTAACTCCTTGGCGTTCCTTCTTTCATATTTGTCACACCTGCCTGCATAATCTCTATCTACCTACGTGTCCCAATACCTTTTTGGCTTCTCCCTTTTGTGGTTAGATGGCATACAACTTCAGTTTCAGAAAGCTGAGCTGATGCGTACATACGGTCGCCATCTAGCAACTTATCCTTTCACTCCATATCTAATATATATTTCACAAGTGTTTGACAATACTGTAGATAGATGTCTCCTTTCTGGACATAACACGTTAAACCAAATTCAGCTTATGCTCACCATCTGTCAATAACTTGTAAAAAACTTATTTACTGCTTACCTTCTAAACATACCTTTCATTTGCAAAAGTAACCTACTGAATTTCTGCAATCAGGTTGAACACTATCTTACTATTTTGTGATCTCCTTCAAACATCTGGAAACCTTAAACACCTAGCTTTATAGGACCGTAGCCGAATAGGGAAACGCGGAAAGTGTTGGCAGACGTTCATAAGACCTTTCTAGTTAATACAGGGTACTCTTAGCATTTGAACGTTATTCCGCCAACTTCAAATTTCTCTTTTCCCTAAATTACTGGCCCAAAGGGATAGTTCTGGTTCAAAGCAACAAAGCGTTGCTCAGACATAATAGAGAAACGCGAAAGGTGTTCGCAGACGTTCAAAAGACCTTTTTAATTAACCTAGGGCACTCTAAGTATTTAAAACAATTCTGCTAGGTCCAAATCTGACTTTAACCAAAATTCCCGGTCGAAGTAGCAGGTGCTTGAATCAAATGACCATAGATTTTCACAGACATGTTGCAGAGACGCTGGATGTTTCTCCAGCCGTTCTGAAAGCTTTTGTTAACAAAATATGTCTACATCAGCTTTTACAAATAATGCCGCTAGTTTCAAATAAGCCTTTTTCTAAAACTTCCAACGGAAGAAACCCAAAACGTTTTTGTCTAAACATAACTTATTGTTAACGTATTTTAGAGGTAATTTAGGCTTATAAAATGCATTGCAAAGTCCAAAATACCCTTCTAGTTTTGTATAAATACACGGGGTTTGGTCGAATCCTACCATCAGTCACTACTTGGAGCCATTCCTAAACCTTCTTCTTCGTCTTTCGCCTGTAGACATAAAAAATCGCATCAATGCAAAACGTAAGCAACACAGTTGAGGCAAACCTAACTATTTTTTATCTAAAGTATCCGGCATTCAAGCCAGCATTTTTAAAGCGATTGTGTTGTTATTTTTTCCACAGCTGGACTTACAAAGCGGTAGTTCAAAATAATGGCAGATACTACTTTTCCCGAGACAAATCCTGCTGCCGATGACAAACTTTCATTATCGCATAATTGTGATGATAACCCCTTGCTCATGGCCGACATCAAATCAATTGAGCTGAACTGGATTTTTGAACCCCGTGAAAATGAGATGACACAACTTCCAGGCGAAGACATAATCGAATACCTTTTAATCAAACCCCAAAAACAAAAGGATGACAAATTACCTGGATTTTGCCAAGCCTTGTCCCGGTATTCAAATAATTTCAAAAGGACTTTTAAATTCCTAAATAAGAACAAATATCAAAACAAAAATGACTTAGCAAACTCCATTAAGGAGGAATGCAGGATTTTTGCAATCAATAAGTCAAAGTTTAAAATTGACAAAAGTCAATCTGAATTGTTTTAAATTTGTAACCCATGTAAATCAAACAATTGTAATTTATAATCTACCATTGTGCATTTCAAATTGCTTTAATTTATGTACACATCACAAATTAATAACAAGGATTAAATAAAGAGTTGAAATAAAAACAAATTCGGACTAAAAGTAACTACTACATTTTAATTGCAAAATAATTAAATTGACATTTAAATATTCATACCATATTTCACAAACAACACTTGCAATTATGGATCCAGAATCCAAATTGCTTCGTTCATTCTCAAAGGTCTACAAACTTTGAAGGAAACGTTTTTCCTTCCTAATTCGCCCTTAGGTCGTCCATTTTTAACCAAAATGGTCAAACACCTTTTACAAAAAGGAATTAAACGGTTACTATATTTTTAGCAAAATGGATAAGGAACCTTTTCCTAAAGGGTTCAAATGAATTCTGTTTTTAACAAAAAGGGACGAATCCCTTTTACAAAAAGGTTCAAATGAATTCTATTTTTAACACAATAGGTGCAACTGGTTTCTAATGCTCACAATATGGAGCACATGTTTAGCCTTTTACACAAATATGCTTTTAGGTTCCTCACTTAGACCGAGGGATATAAAAATCCAACACACATTTACCACATCAATACAATTCGATAGTTGACTCTGGTCTCGTACACATCAACCCACAAAATTATTTCTGTAACAAATTTTACACACATTTGCCAATATCTTGTACACGATGGGATCCAACCAAGTGAAAGCTAATCAACCGGTGCGCAGAGTCAATTTTACTACCCCTAAGGTGGGAGCAAGAAATCTTTGATATAGTAACAAATTATATTAACGAGGTCAATCAACCACACCGTAAGAATTTGTTTGCACAAAAATACTTATACATTATTCGTATCCCCTAAGAAAATATTGAAATCAGACAGAGTCTGAATTAAAAATGGATAAACTTAAACGCATGGAACAACTTTTTTATATTCGATGGCTTTTCTACCCAGCCATTGGGCCATTCGTACATTGTTGCAGAAGTTTCCACTTCACTGTACTTGTATCTTATTCGAATGTGCATTATATTAATGTATCTTAGCCCCCAAAAGTTGACCCGTTTCGAAGATACAGGCAAATTAACGCAGACCGGTTCTTTCGTGGCACATTCTTAATCAAACACGATTTAACATATATTTGCTAGCTAAACTACAAGCATTTTAATTTTGAATGAAAATGAATCAAATGACGGACGACGCCAAAATCAGCAACAAAAAAAGAAAAGATGCTCCAACTCAGACCCGTAACGCGAATCCTTGCGTGATACATATAGCAAAGGGATGGTGGTCCGGCCTTTGCAGATTTAAATATTTTTCCTCACTATAAATTTTTAATCATATTATAACGTCAAATCGCATTTTACGATCATAAATTGTGTCGAATGGGTTTCCTGATCATAAAATCACCAAAAAATTTAAGTCATAAGATCACGGCGAAAGGCCTTTCTGAAACATAAAAGATACCCAAAGAGTATTAGTATTGAAATTAAACAGTAAATACAGGTCTTAGTGGCAAAGACGAGAGAAAACCGTATTTTGGAAAGAAAAGTGTTCAAAAATAAGCAAAGTATTGACTAAACATTATGATTTTGAGTACTTTCAATATTTGCCGTTCCGTTTTCTTTTTTCCTTTCCTGTCTGGTTTGGAACGACCGCTCCCCTACTCTCTCCCATATTTACAGACCTGCTCCAGCTGCACGCGGAAAAAATGAGCACCTGTTTCAGAATTTAGTTATAGTTGAAAATTGTAGCTAATACTGACCAAAAGGTAAGGTACAATTAGGTTAAGTTGGTTAGATCCATGCAAGTTTATGTCAGCGTGGGTGGGTTGATATATAAAGAATTACTAAAAATTGAAAAAATGGAATAAGTATTGGTGTTTCTAGATCGGGAATGTACAAAGTATGCGATTCCACGTATACTGTGAGTTCGATAATTGGGTTAAATATTAACGGTTAACGGAATTAACGGTTTTCTGTGTGTCAAATTGAAATGATACAGTCTTTCAGTTGTAGGGTAGAGATGAGGAGTAAGGCTAATCACTCTGATTATAGCACACTAATTACACTGATTATAGCACACTAAAAGTCTAAAAGTGTCATTATATGCCACTCTTCCTTTTATTTGAGCTGGTGGGTTCATATCTGAAGTTCCTACAATAAACTGAAGAAAATGAAGTTTACAAAACAAACTTCTAACCTAGTTACCCAATCCTACTCCTACTCCTGTAATTTTCCGTAGCCTTTAAAGGTATTGGTATATTTTCTAGGGATTAGTCACAACCAATAAAATGCTGACACTGCCTAGTAATACTAGTTCGTCCTGGAAATGGGGTCTGCAACATCTTTTTATTAAGTTGAAATGAAATTATGGAGGCAAAAAATGCCCTTCGATAAACGTAGGTTCCCCTACGCACGAATATCTTGCTTATAGAAAAAATGATCCAGTGTGTTACGGGCTCTAACCTTTATCCTTCAGAGGATATACAGATCACCGAAATTGTTGAAGTCGTTTTTGAGAAAAATTTTATCAAGTTTGATGCAAGACTTATGAAAATGCCTACGTACATGTTTTATTTTATGTTCAGGCTTTTAATTTAACACTTTAAATTTACTTTCGTTAATGGTTGCTGCAAATTGTTATGCTCTCTCATAATTGTGCTGCATGATAGCCCCACGCATAAAATCCATGTTATAAAAAATTACCCCTAAGCGATTATTTATTTGGTTTGGGTGAAACTTTTTGTACACTAGTTTACTTAATTTTTTTGATAAATCCAGTCAAAGGTTACACACATTTACGTTTTTGTCAAGCCATATTGAAGAATTTATACGTCAGATTTATTAATTGCAAAATTCATCATTTAATTAGGGAAAATGTATCTTAGTCCCTTATTTCACAATCACTGCAGCATTTTCCGTTTTGATGAGCCTTTTTTGCTAATGATTGGGTCAGTTTGTTGATGTTGATTAGGAGGGTTTTACGTCGGCATCGTAAGTCGTGCTTTTCATTTACACTTATGTGATCCAGAGATCTTTCGAGCTTACTACAACATTCCAGCATGCGTCGATATTCTTTTGTGAAATGTGGGCCTTTGTATGTTGATGCGACGTTTTGCAATTTTTTAAAACTTTTCTGCAGAATTTCAAATCGGCTCTCTGGGGTATCTACATAAAGTATCGTCAATCAGGATAGCATTTGTTGTAAATGAATGTTAAATTGTAATCATTGATACCATCTTGGTTTTCTTTCACTGGTTTGTCTCGTTGTTTATGGAGATTTTCATTCTCAATTTTTTTTAAATCATCATCAAGGCTGTCGAAAACTGAAATTTCTCTTGCTTCAGAATCATAACAACCAGCTAGGATTGTTGCCATATTCGACAATTTCAGCATTCATCCGTTTTCGCTGTCCTAGAATGTGATTGTTCAAGTAGTAGAAAACACATTTAGAGGCAAAAAATTACAACAACCTTTTTTACAGTTCTTTTACTACTACTTTTATTCGTATCTTATGTCAAACATCTAGCATACCAAAAACATTAGTTTATATCGAAATTGAAATTCATGGTTTAAAATTCGACAAACTCCAATACAGCTTAACAGATACTCAAATACCACAAACAACATTTCTATCTTTTTTAGTCAAAATGATACATGACACCTTTCAAACATTATTATTAAACTAAAAATTACTAAATATGTATAACCTAGTTTATCTTTAAATTTACAATATGTAATGAACTTTTATCATCACACGATCCCCATTTAAAATTGAGTCTTCAATTTTTTCAGAGCAGCAATCATTTTCTCTATCTCTAGAAGCTCTGAGCTATCACTAGATGCTAAAGCTAATGCATTGTCAACTTTCTTTAAGCTCACGTCTTTGTAAAGCAGAGATTTATATTGAGTTGCATTTATGACATTGCGCAAACTTTTACTCTCCTCTATAAGGTGTTCCTTTTGTGAATTCAGGACTTCTAAATAAGTGGCGGATGCAGTACAACCATTAACCAGTGCCAATGCATTTTTAAATTTTCCGGAGTTCTGGTCCTGTTTTTGACAGCTCTTATCAGCACTATCTGAATTGATTGTTAAGCTGCATTTTTGTTCAGGCAGGCGGGATGGCAGACAATTGGAACTTTCTATGAGAACTTTCACACTTTCCATAAAAGGCCTATCGTCTGCCATCCAGTCTTTAACATAATAGGTTGCTCCTACTAAAACTGCAAAGTCTGCATCCTGAAAGGCATCAATTCCCGTTATATACCTATCTGTGATTTTCTTAAGAAATGTGTAATGGTTTTCATCAGTACATGTTATTACAACACCGATAAGAATTTGCTTGTGTCTAGGAATTAACGTTTTCAGACACGGCTTAACCGATTCTAAAGATCTTAAATTTACATCCGCATTCGACAAAAATTGAAACAACGATATTAGATAACTAATGGACTTTTTAAAAAAGGAAGCATTGCCACCTGGAACCCAACGGTGTTCAAGCACACTTGTTTTTCCATCGTGACAGTGATGTATTCCTATATCAATAAAGCCGGAATTTTCTGAAAGCACAAGAATGGCTCCTTCTTGATTTTTGGGACCAGTGTCTGTTTGCAAGTAGCAGCGAGCAACACAAACGTTCTCGTGTACCAATTTTACAATATCAAATCCACCGTGAATTTTTGCTCCTCTCTCTAACTCCGACCGCTGAGTGGGCGTAACAAATAGTGGGATTGAAATAACAGCTACTTGAAAGTTTTTTGTTTTTTTAAGCTCTGCTTGTTGTTTTAGGCGCTTTAACAATAATCCAAAAAATAGTTCAAGTGTCATTCGGTTTTGATTTTTTTCATTGGGGGTTGAACTTGTAACATTTCTTTTCAGCAAAAATTTTCTCAACGACCAATGTTTAAACTGGAGTTTTCCACTTGACTGAACAGCATCCTTAACGGCAGTCCCGTATATATATTGAGCCTCTTCATCTTGCCCAATTAATGCTAAGGTATATTTTTCATTGCTATTGTTTTTTATCAACTGTGGTTCTCCATTTGACGATATGCTTCCCATAGTAAGGTAGTCCATCGTCATTCGAAAAAGAAGTGTGATGTTAAACAATTGGGCTTCAGGTGACAGAATCTTGTCAGCGGCCTCTTTGTTCAGGTCAACATCAACCCCTATGTTTTTGTCTTTGTTTAACCCATTGGAATTGTTTTCTAATGAATGGTTCCATAACTTTGAATTTGACAGTTCATAGGTTAAAAAATCTTGCTGTAAGCTTTGTTTTAGTTCTGTCTCTAACTCAATCATAAAACTATTGTATTTTCCATCCAAATTCATTCGACTTTGAAAAAGAACCAAACATCGCGTAAGAAGATCTTGATTAATTTTAATGTAATGTAATTATAACGAATCATCATGTCGGTAACGGTTTTTGGGGAAAACTGAATGCATTTAAATGAATTTAAATAGTTCACAACGTTGGATTTTCAAATCCACTCTTAGGCAAAAAACTAATACGGCAGTTGTTAACATAAAATTGGTTCTTTCCTAAGTGCTTCTGTGAAGATATATGGTTTTGTATAATCAATTTTTGAAGTTCCTCCAACTATATCCAAAATAAACTGCGCACGAAATATTTTAGATTTGTTTAGTTACAAAATTGTCATGTGGTTTCACTTTGTTTAGTGCTCTTTAATTGATGGTATGTAACCACTGAAAACTTAATCACTACCACGATATAAATTTAAAATAAGCAAACAACTTGGTGTTGCAAATTAGGAGACTTCGTGGTGTAAACACTGTCAATTGACGTTTAGAGGTAGTTTAGTGGTTAAATGCAACTTGTTTAAACGCAGTAATGGGTGGCAGAAGAACACTCAATATATTTGCAAATTATACTTTCTATAAAACCATTTATTGATGTAAGACGGAGCTTCAATTTTTACAATAAAAATTATCAGTGATTTAAAAAAAATCTAAAATAAACAAATCGTATCGTTTTCTTAAAATACGGAAATATGATTATTAGAGTTGTTCATCCTATGTAGTTAAAATGGCCAAAATATGTATGTAATTATGTAGCAAAAATAGCAAAATATGTAGTTAAATATGTAATAAGACAGCAAATAAAGTGCAAAAATACTCTGAAAAAGTTTGTTTCTAACAAAAATTGACTTTTGTATACAATTATTGTGATTTTCCTTAAAAAATTGCACTTGAAATCAACTCTTTAGTTTTCGGATTTCAAATTTGAAAGATTGACACTTTTGTCAAATAAAAAAATTCAAAATCAGGAAAAAGGGCAAAAATAACGAATAAAAGTCAAAATCAGGAAAAACGGCAAAAATAACAAAATAAAAGTCAAAATCGAGAAAAATGGCAAAATATGTAAAGTATGTAATTACAGCATGGGCTTAAAATGATATATTTGTGATGAAACATACTCATACAAAGTTTGGCTTCAATCAGGCAAACCTGAAAAATATGTATTTACATAAGGAACTGCCACGCGTTAGCCGGACTGCGTTTGCTAAGCTCTAGTTTCAAAACTACACAACATGTTTTAGTGGGCCATGTGTCAAATAAACGCAAATTTGATGTTAATTTTTTGCCCATTAGAAGGGGTTACAAAAATAAATCATCTACGAACAACATTACCTTTTGTCAACCTACCTTGAAAGTTGGTTTTCCTACACTTTTTTCAATTTTTATGGAATATTTTGAAATAGACAAACGTAACTTTATGATCACCGGGTTGTATACGGCTTTTTCGACGCAGAGAATATCATACAAATCATTTTTTGATAATGCAAACTGAATTGAAGATTTTCAAGCTATTTTAAATTTCGCGTTTTTTGTATTAACGAAAAATGCTATTTTTGGGAAAATTAGCACATTTCTTTGATTCACATAACCAAAACTAGTAAACTGAGATGAGAAGTTTATGGCGTTTTCGAAACACATTCGGATGGTGAATGTAAAACTCTAAAAACTTTACCAAAAACTTAAGCCATGTCTTGTTTGTAACATGCGAAAAAAGGGTGAATATGACAGGAAAACTCTATTTCGGCAATGGCAGTTATATGTTCTTTCTACTTAAAGTGAACTTTCTGTAGAAACCGTCGTTTTCCTGAAAAGTAATCTACATCGCATGGGCTATTCTTTCGCACTTCAAATGTTAAAATATGTTGCGTAGTTTTGAAGCTACAGCAAAATCAACGCAGTCCGGCTAACGCGTGGCACTACCTTACATACGATGAACAACTCTAATGATTATATGTCCTCTTAAACGTATAACTATGCCGTTCTTAACTACATACGGACTGCACAAAAGAATGTAAAGGCAAAGTTCCTTACTTCAACAATTGATGTACATACTTTTACAGCCAGAAAACCAGTACATGCTTAGTTACAACGGCAGCGATCTCAAATATGGCCTTTGTTGCGTCTGCTTTTTGTAAAAAATTCTAACATTTTAAAAACAAACAAATGCAGTGGTTTGGTCAGTACGCTATGTACCTGATTGTTTCGGGAGCATACCAACGTTAAGATCAGGAAATCATCCCACACAAACTAGAAATGGCATTTCAAAATTTTTAAAATGCTTAAAAGCTAAACGAGAAACAATGCAAAATTATGCTTAAAAAATTAGATTATAACACACAAAAGCACTAGCCTTTAAAATAATACGTACCGTTTGGAGGAAAAAAGGCATTTAAAGGGAGCACACTCATTAAATCGAGCCCAATTCATGCAAAACTGCAGTGATTTATGGGAGGGATTTTGTGCCGCAGGGTTCAACGGAACTCAAAATTTTTTGAGTCACTATTTATATTTTAGAACATGTTTCGAAACTAAATTTTTGTCAGTAGCCTGATTATTATATCAGTATCCTTGTAAAATTGATTTTTTAACGCTTTTCACGACTTCAGCCCCAAAGACCTCATTTTAGGGCAACTTTTTTGCATTTTTCTCTTGACGGATATAAATCCCCTAATATAGTAAAAGCCGACACTCCTGGCTGCAAAACCTTTTTTACTTTAGTGGATGTTATCGCAAACCTTGACTTTCAAACCTTAAATTTGAAGCGGTCATCCGACCATATTCATTCTATTTCTGACTAAATATTATAAGTTTGGTCTTTAGAAAAATACCACTTTAAGGGCGCAAAAGTACCCCAGGGTCACAATCTCAAAAACCTGAGTCTTCGATTTGCAAATTTTACGCATTAAAGCTTTCTTGAAATTTTGAAAATTTTCGAATTTATCAATACTTGTTTGCGATAACATCCTCCAAAAAAGAAATAGGAATTTAATAGCCAAGAATGTCGGCTTTCACTATATTATACCCAATCCGAGGGATATTTATGTACAAACTCCGCCAAAAGAAAATTGTAAAAAAATTAGCCATAAAATGGGATCTTTGGTGCTGACGTCGTCGATAGAATTGAAACGATCAATTTTACGAGGATCCTGAGATTAGCATCAGCTTCCTCCGTACAAAAATTTAGTTCAGAAACTTGGTATGAACTATAAATAGTGATTTTAAAAAAATGAGTTCAATTGAAGCCTGCGGCAACAAAATCTTTCGTATAAATCACTGTGCCAAATAGGATATTGATATAAAAACTGCAATGTTGTTGGTAATGTAAATGGGGAAAAACATTTGCCAACATTTGAAAAACAAAGCTATTGACTCAAAAGTTTTAAAATTTCGTCATAAACCACTGAAAACCCTTGATTATAGAGTGTTTAATTTAATTGTATTAATCAAGGGTTCCCAGTGGTTTATCATGAAATTTCAAAACGTTTGAGTTCATCATTTTTCTTATTGTTTTTCCCATTTCAATGTATTCTACAAGAATAACACTGCAGTTTACTAAATAAATATTTTATATCAATATAAAATTTTGGTATGAATCCATTGAAGGAGTGAAGGGAGACAAAACTGATTGAAGGTCCTTTAATGAAGGATACAAGGAATCACCGTCCTTTCAGGTAAACTATTCGCAAACTTGGGCCTAAACAAATCTATTTTGTGCTAAAATATAGTTTTGAATTTATGCATTATTTAGGCCATATTTTGGCATTCATGATTACGTTTGTTAAAATAAATCCTTCCAATTTTCGTAAGTAAAAACATTAATGCACATCGACGAGATCCCGTTTATAAGTTTAACTCGTTAAGGCAGCGTTTTCACGTTTTTCTTTATGTATTTTGGTGTAATTTAATAAAAACTTTACAACGGTAGTTAATATATGGTATTAACAACAACTCGAGATACTCGGGGTCTTTGCGTTTTCGTCCCTTCATTAATTCTGTCGAAATGTTCTGAAACTGTAAAATGAGTTGTAACACCTTATATACATACACTTTTTCCCAAATTTTCAGGTAACCAAAATAACAACGATGGAAAAAGATACGTACACTGTCCGTTTGCCTAATCAAATATTGAAAAACGTAGTAAAACCGGATGCTACTTTTCTTTCCGAAACACAGAATAAAGCAATGAAAGAAATACAAAAACAATTCGTACAACAGTACAATGCAGAAATTGAGAAATTTTTCGACAACAATAAGTTTGCAGAATTGAAAACATTGGAAAACTTTCATCAACAACTGAAAAAAGAGAAATTAAATGCTTTCACTGCAAAGATAAAATCAGATATTAGATTCAAAAGTGATGTAAAGGAATATACTGATAGCTTACAAAAACGGCTTGACGAGGAATTTGGCAATCATGAAAAATCTCTCAAGGTCAATTTAGATAATCTAAAAATTGAAACTGAAAAGTTTATTGAGAATTGCATCAAAACACATAAATCAAACTTAAAGAAGATTTCAAAGAGGTGCAAATCAGCAACGGAAGTAGAAACATACCACACAAAAAGCATGGAAGCATTTCTAAAAACATTTTCCGAGAAAGGTAACCCATTTTCTCCATCATCCAAAGAACATTCCGGCATAACCCACAGATTGAAGAGCAAATTGGACACAGCTTTTAAATCAGCAGTAACAAGTTCGGAGCAAATGAATTTGGAAAATGAAAATCAGCTTAGAAACGAAATACGTGAAATTGTATCCGACTATAAAAAGTCATTGGCAGAATTTAGTAATGACTTGAATTCACTGGACGATGAACAGCTGATCCAAAAACATTGGCAATTACTGCTGAGTACAAAAGAACGACTTCGGCTTGCTGCTGGCAAAAATTCAATCTTCCAATTTTCAAAATATGAAGATGAGCTTGCAAATGAGCTTAAATCTCATTTCGAAACAATTAAACGGGAACTCAACCGGCGTCATACATTGGTTGGTTTAAGAACCGAAACTTGGATCAATCAGTGCAAATCGCACTATGAGATTGCAATTGAAGAGAAAATTGCCAACGCAAGAAGTCTTCCTCAGCTAATTCAGTTACATGCAGATGCAAAGCAAATAGCTGCAAAACACCTTCTTGACAAAATTTTGGAAGCGGACGAAGAAGAATGCTTATCTATTAAATTTGAAGACGTGGTTTCACAGTTAGATATTGAGGTAGAAAAGCTGTGGGCAAGAAGAAAGCCTACATTTGAGTTAACACTCGATGCGAATGTTTCCAAAGAAGACAACTCAGTTTTGCGAGCACGGGATTTTTACAACAAAGAAATGCAGATTCATTTTTCTAACAGCAAGTTTGTCCCGCTTGGACAACTGAAAAAATATCATGATACAGCTTGTACTTCAAGCATAAGCAAGACCTTCCGAAACCAAAAAATGAATTTGAAAGATGCACGGCTGGTTCAACAAGAACTAGAAAAAACTTTTATAGACTACCAAAAGAAAAATGTCATGCATTTGAATGAAAAATCGGATTTGGCAATTGGAATAGATTTAGGAACCACCAATTGCTGTGTTGGAGTGTACGTTGACGGGGACATGATAATTGTTCCAAATGTATCACAGGGAAATAGCAAAACTACCCCAAGTTACATTAGTTTTAACGATGATGGATCCAAATCCATTTCTTACGGGAGCGTAGCCAAAGGTCAGGCACATGAAAACCCAGAATGTACAATCTTTGATGTAAAACGAATCATAGGAAAGCAATTTAATGATGAGCATCTTAAAAAAGACACTGAACTATGGCCCTTTACCGTGACTAACGGAATTAACGGACAACCCATGATTAAAATCGGTACCAAACAGAATACAGCACCAGGAATATCGGCAATACTCCTTGCAAGGCTTCGAGAAAATGTGGAATCTTTCCTCATGCTTCCAAAAGGTTCCATCAAGAAGGTTGTCATAACTGTCCCTGCTTACTTTGACAACAACCAACGCAATGCTACAATGAATGCGGGCGAAATTGCAGGTTTTCAGAAAGTAGACTTGCTTACCGAGCCTGCAGCAACGGCGTTTGCGTATAAAATGAATCGACTTGATAAAGCACCAAAAAAGGTACTCAGCTATGACTTGGGAGGAGGTACTTTTGATGTTTCTGTAATAGATGTTGAAGTTGGCATTAACGTACTCGCAATCGGTGGGGACGGACATTTGGGGGGCGAAGACTTTGACAAAAGATTAATGAAATATTGTGCAGAACAATTTTCAACACAACACAAAGTCAAAGTTTTGGAAGGAAAGGACAGTCCACTCAAGCAGATCAGAGATGAAACGCGCCGTCGACTTCGGCGTCTGCAACAATATTGCGAAGAGGCGAAGAAAAATTTGTCAAGCGCAGAAAAAACAACCGTTGCCCTTGATGCATTTTACAATGGGTTGGACCTAAAAGTTGATGTTACCAACGATATTTTCAACAACCTTAATGAGGAAGATTTTCAGAAAACTATTAGTATTGTTGAGAAAACTTTACGTAGCATTCATATGCGAAAGGATGAAATAGATGATGTTATTTTGGTTGGCGGATCCACGAGAATTCCGCGGGTGCGTGAATTACTGCAAAACTATTTTCTAGGAAAGCCTCTAAACTACTCCATCAACGCTGACGAAGCTGTTGCTTACGGTGCTGCAAGACAAGCTGCACTTTTGAATGGGACGGAAGTCAGCGGAAGAATAGACTCATTTGCTATTCAGGATGTAACACCCATGTCACTCGGAATTCAGGATTGGCGTAAAAATTTTGTCGTTGGAATACCAAGAAATACAAAAATCCCAAATGTAATTCATCAAGTTTGGGAGACGGTTTATGACAACCAAACTGTGCTTTGCTTCCAAGTTTTTCAAGGTGAAGAGCCCATCGCAACTAATAACAGATTTCTTGGCAAATTTACGCTAACTGGATTCCCAAGCGGGCCAGCCGGAAGTGAGAAAGCAGATGTTACGATGACTATCGACAGAATGGGAATACTTTACGTCAAGGCAATCTCAAGCAGCAGAAATGGTGCAACGGCAGATCTTACAATCACAGAGGAGAGCCAAAGAATTGATAAAAAAGACATTCCGGGTCTCCGGTCTCAGGTAATGATTTTACATCAACTACAAAACCAATTTAGCAATAATTTATGTGGGTTTAGTAATAAATTACGAAAGACTAAAAAATCGTTTTGCATTTTTTTTCTGACAGCTAGCGTTGATGATGCTGGACTGAGGAATAAAAATAATATGTTTTATGGATGATTTTTTCCTTATTTGAGCTTGTATAAAAACATCTCTTGTAACGTGTGTATGCATAAAATTACAACTTTTTATTGAATTATACTTATTGAGATGTAATGTGAAGAGCTCGAAGTTTCGTAAAGGGGAAGGAAGACAAGTCAAATTTTCAAAAATAAATGAAGAAGAATGAAGGGTAGCAAACTTCTATTGAGTGAATTTTGATAAAATTTGAAGTGTTTACTCTACACAAACAATCTGAATTGTATCATACGTTTTTTGCAAAAACGTCAAATTATTATTGATCCACAAATATTGATCATTTTTACTTAACAGTAGACATTTCTGAATAAATTTGACCAGTTTTATGTTAAATTCTGGTAAAATAAAACGTGACGTGCTTCAAATGAATGAACATAAATGAAGACGAATGTTGGATTTTATTTGAAGACGAAGGCTTTACCCTCCTATATTTAGGTAAATGAAGATAAATAAAGAGACCCTATGTAATACCAAAATACAGCACAAATGAACTTGCATCTCTGATGCTTGTACATTATACCATAATTTCGCTTAACTAAAAATTTAAATTCTAATTAATATTATTTATTTGCACAAAAACCCAATCATATTTTAGCTGACCGTAAAATATGATTAAGTTTTAGATTTAAAAACGCAACCTTATCACTGTGAAATATCAAGTCGCAAACTCAAAAACTTTATATACTATGTACATACCTTGTTTCGCTAACGATTTCGTAAGCAAAAAGGTTTGATTTGGAAAACGTATGCCAGGATTTATCCTTTTTAGTTAGGGATTTGTGCAAAGTTATTTAAGGCGTTTGTTCACAATTTCGGATTTTCTACAGCGTCAGCGGTTAAATAAAATTCATTATGCTTCAGCTTCGCAAATACATAATTTTATTTCATTGGAATGGGAACTTAATTTGATTTACTTAGCACCAACACTACGGGAATACAATGAAACGTCTTATAAAAAACTGGGCAGGTAGGATGAGGAGTACGTGAGAAAAAAGGAAGGCAAGTTCAAATCATTTTGGTACTTCCTGAAAGACCTCATATAAATTATTCATGCTTGAGAGCAGGGAGGTTTTTTCTCCGACATAGTAATCGTTCTTAATATCATGCTGCATTTCAGTTAGAATTTTATCTTTCTTCTGCGTTACCTCCTTCTATTATTGCACCTAATTTCTAATAATTAAGTTGTATCCGATTATATTTTTCGAACGTTGACAGTAAAGATGGTATGGAAATAAATGCCGAAAGTCGTCCAATTAAAACTATAACTTCATTCTTCAATAGTGGTATAGGTACAATGCCACCAAAGGCTAATTTCAATTTGGGCTTCGGTACGCAAATTCATGAGCAAAACACGTTCAAATTGAAAAGTTATACGCAACCAATTTCTGCAGTTTAGAGAGGGTCTACGATGAGTTCGGATGGGAATATAAATGCACTTTATTTTAAACAAATGCAGTTACTACAAAATCGATCATGACAGTTTTGTAAAGAAAATTTAATAGGCTACAAAATTCACTAACGCAGAAAGAATAGAATGTGAAGGGAATCAAAATAGTCCCTGAATAGTGCTACAAATAGATGTTTGGGTCATGGGGCCCGACAGGGGCGTCACAACCACCTGGACACTGTCACAATGTCCAGGCTAGAATTTAGGTGTCCAGGCACTTGACTGGACATATTTTTGAAGTAACAAGATTAAAATTTTAAACTACTGGATTTATGCAATTACTACAACAAAATTACTAAAGTTAAAAATATTGTAATTAGTAAAATAATTTGGACTCAGGAATACAAGATCGGAAGAGAGAATGGCAGTGATTGGCTCGTTAAACTCAACATACGCGCACGCAGCGCAAAGCCTTATTACAATGTTCTCTCGAAAAGATTTGAAATGTTTTCATGTTATGTTCACAGAGAATCAAGCAAACAATGTAGTTAAGCTCTTTTTCCACATTGCACTCAAGGAAATGAGAAAGGTTTTACATGGTTTCTCATTTTAGTTAATACAGTTCTTTTATTAATTGACGTTTAATTTATATAATTCACTGGGGCAACTGAAACGTAAAAAACCTTTTGCAATTTACTCCTTGGTTGGCTACTTAGTTTATGATTGACTTCAAACTTCCAGATTTGATAAAGATATTTTGGGCGTCTGACCACGTTTTTTCGACTTTGTAAATTTGCGAATATATTCGTATGTCGTAAAACCGTCTTCCGTCGTCATCAAATAGCTTGAAATTTAAAGGTTGAGTATGAACTTTTGAGCTGGATGTGAAAGAAAGTGCATATCCTGATGTACTAGTAATAGTAATAGTACTAGTAATAGTAATAGTACTAGTAATGGTAGTAGATAGGTGTGGGACATAGAATATTTTAGAGCATACTACAACATGGGAGTATATGGGGAACCCCGTGCACTATAAGGCACGAGGTAGGTACATTCCGTAGTATAAAAAGTTTGAGAAGTTGGCATACCCCGTGAATTCTGATGCACGAAATAAATAAAAAGTCTTACCTCGTGCATCACCGTGCACGGGGTATGGCTATTTGATGCATTTCCACCAGGGGGTCTAGAGCGCTATAAGGATGCATAAAAAATGTCCGTATGTGTGTGTTAGATGATGGTCTACCACCCTGTGTGGCTATTTTGGGGATAAAAATGTACATAGGGGGACTGTGGATGGAAATGGCATGCATGGAGAAACCTCGTGCATGAGTGCGCACGGGGTTTGTAGCTTGTGAAAACCTCGTGCATCACCGTGCCACGGGTTTTTTGTAGGCAGTGGGACTTGGGGTCATATTTTTTTTTACTAAATTTAACATTGAGTGAATGGGGAAGCTCGTGCATGACCGTGCACGGGGTTTGTCTTGTTTCCACAAACAAAATACTTTTGTGAGCAGGTGCACGCTGGCTCGTTTATGTACAAACCTCGTGCATGACCGTGCACGGGGTATTTTTTACCGCATTTTTTAGTATGGGGATGAAGTACATTGGTATTCCTTTGTCGGTGTCGTTTTTTTTACGTTAGGACAAGTGGGAATTTTTGAACGAGTTGGTTTTGATCCAAACTAGGTAGCAAAGGGAGAGCAGACTCTCTTTCCAACCCATTTGCTCTTTTTTTCGTGTCGAGTAACAGAGTGATTTTGTTGTGTTCATGTCTAGTCGCTTTGGATAGTCAACCTGTGTAGTAGTGAGATCCCGGAACAAAGTGTAGTGGTGCAGTGCAAAGTCAACTTCAAGGTACGAGCAACAATCAGAT
>LJIJ01002780.1:0-23742 GCA_001718145.1 Orchesella cincta
AGGATCTTGATGACGTGCCCAAGCTGGGCAAACTTGGAGAAGTCCAGTGGCGTACTTGCGAGACATGTTTGCTCCGCCTTCCGAATCTCAAGAAAGTGAGTATCTCCGGCGAGTTTGGACGCCCTTTTCTGGAGAACGAGATACGTGAATACTACAGACTCAACCCCCTACCCCAGCTGGAGCATTTGGAAACGGTGATATTGGGTATTACGAGCCTCGCAACCGTTGATGAATTTTTTAACAGCTGCTGTGTTCCAGCTAATATCAAGCGCTTAGCACTTTACCAGCATCCCAGAAGCCAGTTCTGATTGCAGGTTTTAGCAGTTTGAAGCATTTAGAGGGTGCTGAAGGCTCCATTCTAATTTCGCCATTTGAGAGGCTCGCCAGCCTGAGAGCCGGACGACCGACCTCTGAGGGAATGTTGTTTTGTCGTTCGAAAGATCGCTCCGTACGCTGAACGATGTGTTTTGATGCTGTTTGGAGCAGTCTTTTGGGGAGACTCTCATCGCAAGTTCGGCCGGCTCCCCGAAGTCCGAGGATTGGCCGATTCGAGGAATGATGTCCGTGGATGGCGAAACCGTCTCAGAGCTTGCAACCTGCCGTCCATTTGAAGAAAATATTCTTTAAGGAGTATTGGGGAACAGCAGAACTTCTGTTCCAGTTCAAGTCGCTTACCCACGTGAAAATCTGGCGAATGAGGGATACTTCTTGGCAATATCCAGGGTTTCAGGAGCGATTGAGTGATTCAAGAATTTGGACGTTAATGCCCTGTCTTCAGTGGCTCTCATTGGGGAATCCAGCGACTGTGTACAAAAGGAAGGTCATGGAACAATCAAGGGAGGTCTTGGAACAATCAAGGGTGGCCTTGGAGCAACCAATGGAGGTCTTAGAGATACCATGGGAGGTCTTAGAGCAACCATGGGAGGTCTTGGAACAATCAGGGGAAGTCTTGGAGTTGGAACAACCGTGGGAGGTCTTGGAACACCAACCACAACCCCTTGGACCGGAACGGATTGATAATACTGAAACTGAAGGACTTCGGGAGACGACGTGGTCCGGAGAGTGGCGCGTCGATCGTGATGGATATGATGGTTTCTGTGCTGGCGGATCTCCTTCATGGTGTTCATTATTCTAAGTTTTGAATCCTAATTTCATGCTAAAATTTGTTCAAACTATAGCATACTAATTATACTATGCATATTATTGATGTGAAACTAAATTGAAATTGTACAATTCAAATAAACTACTAAACCAAATCTATGAATTAGTATATTTATTTCAATTTTGTTGTCTATAAATTTTCGCCTGAAGGAATTCGGACTCGATTTTCATTTTAAGCATGCGATTGTGGAAACTGCAAGTTACATATTAATATCGACCAAATAATTTGCTGTTCTCCCGAACATGAATTAGTTCTAAGGTTAAATAGTTTAAAATCTCACTGAAACCTATAATGCAAACAACTAGAGTAGATATATTGCTGCCAAACTAATTGATGGATGACGAATTCAGTGGCGATGCAAAAATCAATTGGCCTCGGTAAAGGACTGTAACCAAAATACTTGGTTTTTAAAATGAAGTTGTAAATTTTGAATTAATTTCACGCTAATCCAGTTTGTTATGCTTTAAAGTTTTTGATTTAAGCTTTTCATGCAAATCCAGCTTTTTGTAGTGACAAATGATGATTGTAGATATTACGCTTCTTATTAAAAGAAAATGCGTCGCAATTACTCTAAAACTGATTAAATAATTATGGTTTTATTCCTTCCAAATATGGAATACAACAATAGGTTACATTATAGTAAGAAATGCTAGACACTCTTGGCTGAACTAACTTCAACTTTACAGATAATAATCAACGTGAATGCACACAGGAAACCACATACACTGCCCAGAGCCAGCCCACTCAAAAATCCAACTTGATTGAACAAGCTATCCTACACAACATAAAAATACATTTTAATTATCTTGCTTTACTATTAAAATGATTCAGCAAAAACATAAGTAAATACCCTATCTTTGGCCTGTTCATGGCTTCCAACCGCCTCCCTGAGCTGTCTCATCTCCTCCTCCCATTCGCTGACGCTGTTCAAACAGCCCCAAAGTGGTGCGTCCATCCCTGATTTCTTGGACTTGGCTCCCTCCAACCAGCCTCGCCCCCTCCCTCCCTGGCTTCAATAGCACGTAGCATCTCCATAGCCTGATTCTGCAACTGAAGATTAAACAAAAACTATCTAAAACTTGCGACGTACATCGTATCATTATGGCCACAAATAAGAAGGACAAACCTCACGACCGGCCGCATGTTAAAATTGGGTGGATTCCCATCGGGGTGCCTCGTCCAATAGAGTATGATCTCCACCAGAGTTATGCGAAAAAATAGCCCAATAATTAAATCAAGCTGGAGAAATTAGCTTTGTTTTGGTTTGGTCACACTTTCAATTTTAAGCCAAAAAAACGAGCAAACAGCAGTTTTTAAGGTTGAGACTGGTGAAAGCCCAGTTGTTCCCACTCATTAATTTCTCTTGTCTCTCAGTGCCCCGGTCTGATACAAACGAGTGTCAATCTTGAGGGGGTGCGAAAATTGTAAACAAACGCGATTTTTTGTCTACAGCAGCTTGGTGGTTAACCGGAACTCTCCTGTCAAGAAAAGGTCTACCCTGAAACTGAAGCTTTGGATCCTGAACGTTTCGAATTGGAGCAAAATGGAAGGAGGTGATCGGTTTCCGGTGGATAATATCCCTGAGGTAAACTTTTAGGATTTGAGTTGACATTTTACCTTCTAGAAACACTGGGTCACATTCATTTTTGGATTTTTGTACTAGGTTTGGCTGAATGTGTATGATAAGCTGAATCGGAGCGATAAGATGGCATTCTCTGGAGCTTCTTCCGTGTGGCATGATTGGGTTGAACCGAAGAGAACGGAGAGTCTTGTCAGTGAGGTAAAAAGCTTTCTTCAAGTTAACTCAAGTTTTAACCACGGTTGAACAGCTGATGATAATTGAAACTATAATTATTATAGGTGGCACCACCCAACTTATCGAAAACGCTGGCTCCCACGGAACTTCCTTCAAGCGCGTGAGCTCTGTCAATCTTGGAAGCAGGAATTGGACTACAAAAACCAGACAAATCCTTCCCACAAAATTTTTTGGTTTGAAATCGATTCAGGCGATCACTGGGATCCTCATCTTCGCTCCTTCCGGTTTAGTAACGTTTTGTCGACAGTGGAAAGTGTGGAAAGTTTTATGCGGGAGATGAGGAACCACCCAGGAAATCCCTTTCCGTCTCGAAGAATTTCCTTAAACTGCCATTTAAATGAAGACGTGGAAGTCCCATTTTGGGAAGATGACTGGACGGAGTATTGGACCAGTGCCTTTTTACTCCTGGATACTTTTGGGTCACACGTTCATTTTGCGGATATTTGGTTTTGTGAACGGGATGAGATTCAACCTGAGCAGCTCGCTATGGATACCCAAGTACGTTTAAGAGAGTGCTTGCGTCGCCTTCCGAATCTCAAACAAGTTAAGGTTTCCAGGGCGGACAAAAGCCCCTTTCTGGAGAACTGGATTCGTGACTATTACAGACGCAATCCATTACCACGCTGGAACACCTAGAAGCATTGGATTTGACAGCGAGTCCCGCATTGGTTCACGAAGTTTTGAACTCTTGCTGCGTCCCAGCTAAGATTACACGCCTCAGCTATTATCATGAGCACGAGTATGTCGATCGTGGCAGACTTCCGGAAGCAGTTTACGGATTTGTAAATTTGGAGGTGCTGCAGGCTCCCGTTATTCTCCTTCATCATTTGGAGAGACTTGCCAACTTGGAGCGGAGACCACCACTGAGGGAAGTTGATTTGTCATTTGTAGGCCCTACATATTTTGAAGATTTGTTTTCGCTGCTGGAAAACTTTTCGGAGACCCTCATTAATTTCCAAACGGATTCTAGGATTCGTGTGCGTAATGGAGAAGGGTTCAGCTGCAATCTGCCCAACTTGAAGAAACTGTCGATTTCGACTTATTTCGGACCACCAGAGCTGCTCTTTCAATTCAAGTCGCTAAACCACTTGGAGTTATTCCGAATAAGGGATTCTAATGGAGAATGGCTGGATGAAAGGGAGGAGCAGTTTCTAAATAATTCTAACGTTTGGACTCTGATGCCCCGTCTTCAGAAGCTGAGGTTGGGATGTGGACCATTTTTGGTGTTCGAAAGACCAGTTGAGGAACAGTTGGGCAATGGCAGCGTTGAAAATTCGGGTACTGAAGGGCTTGAGTCGCGGACATGGTCTCAGGATTTGCGGTTGGTTGTGACGGAGGTAATGATTTCTTTACTTTTGGGATCTTTTTGTCGGTAGCCTGTTCTGAGTTTTCAACCCTACTTTGATTATGAAATCCCAATTAAATTGTTGAATAAATTGTGTGAAACTATCGTATTATAATGCATGGTATCGTTCATTTAATGTATATGAGTAGTCGATTATAGGCGTAAACTAGTGATGCTACATCCTCAATTTTGTACCTTTATGAACGGAATAGCAGGATACACTCAAAAATGAACTGGAGGCTAGAGGAAGTAAACAGCTATTTTCAAATGTTTTCCTGATAATTGAGCAAACTATTAGCTGGACTATAATATCTTGAATAGAGCATATATTTCTCATCTGTTAAATACTTAATGAAAGCTACATAAGAAAGAAATGTTCAGACTGTTCAGAGCACAATCGACGTAAATCAGGCGAACACCAGAGATATAAAGAGATTGGCTGAGCGGCACAATTTCTGTGATTCTTGAAAATTAAAAAAGAATATACAAGAATAGACAATTGAAAAAGGGTCCCTTTAGTATTAGCAAACTAGTGTCACACAAAAACTTACCTTTGGTTACGGACAAGCCCAAATTAAATTGCTTCATGGATATCCTTATGCCTCTTCAATAAAAAGAAATTGTTGCAAGGTTTATTTATCCGAATCAATTAATTCAACAATTTATGCGCAGTAGTTTCATGACAAATAAGACATCTTCTTGTAGACAGCTCTGAATGGTTATTACATATTTTGAGTAGTTGGATTCAGGTATGGGCAAAATATATGTATTTCAAATCCATATTTGAAACTTAACCTGAAGACAATACTTTCGTAAATTCTTCCACAGTATGCGCAGTCGCGCTGGCTGCAACCATTCAAAACAAAATATTATATGGGCAAACAATTATCATAAAAACAGTTAAAATAAATGTCCCCCTAAAAGTGACAAGTTTGCAAGGTTTTTCTTCGTCGTCAATATTACTTTTGCTCTTTGAAAGAAACAGTAGACTGAATAGGCTACCATTACTCAAACCTGAACTGTAATAGTTATTTGTTGCTTTCCAAAGTTTTAACGTTTCCAGTTTTTTGTGGCAGTCAGTGAAATATTTATATAATCCGGATTGGACATACCTAGCCAAAAATAAGGGAAAGGAATGCGTTAAAAAATAATAACCGTCCAGATGCCAATGCTCAACTTTTTGATAGAAAGGCCTTTGTCTGGGAACAACACGATATAGCTTTCTCTGGCCAAGTAGCGCAACGTTATAATTACTCTCACAATCCGTTTCACACATGACACCGAACCTTTCAAATTTTCGTTTAACAAATTGTTTTCGGCTATGAGTTGTATCGATTCCAAGCCATTCGGACTTACTAACGTTGCTCCTAAAATGAATCTGAGATACCCTAGCGTAATTCCCGTTCGATATACTTTGCAAAGTTTCAAAATAAAATCCATACGACATACAATACGACCTCTTAAAAATTCTCAGATAGAATCTGGCAACGTGAGGGGAAAAATTAGGTTTAACTCCAGATCTTTCATTTTTATGGAATTGCGTAATTAAATAATCCCAATCAGCACACTTATTTTCCGCCACCAAAATGGGAAGGTCTGGTTCATCCAAGAAGTCATTAATTGTTTCAGGATAGTTCCTTGGTTCATTCAATGCCGAAATCAAAGAGTATAACGAAGAATTGTAGAAGTTTCGCAGCAAAATTATTGAAAAAACCCACATGCTTATTATTACTTTCCCCCGAAGTTTAACACTTCCACTGTCCTGTTCTAGAAATGAAGCACATTGCCAAAATACAATGGATACAAATCCGTTGTTCTCCTTCCAAATCAACCAGACTGAAATAATAGCAGTCATAATTACGATATTCAACCAGACATGAAAGCTAAAAGGGGTAAGAAACGCAGCAATGTTTGCATCAAATGAGTTCACTTTGGGGAAAAGTACCTGAAACACATAATCAATTTGATTTTTTCCGTATGGAACGTATTTGGTGGAATATGAAAATCTGCGATTTGACCTCAGGGAGACTTTGCTGAAGTAAAAATATATGCATCCTTCAAATGTGGAACAATTTGTCAGTTGAAAATATGTTTTATAGGTTTCACAACTGGCATCCTCAAATATTGGATCCGCCTTATATGAGAAAATTGAAAGACAGTCATTTATGCCTGCATGTTCACTCCCAAAATGAAAATTGGCATGAATGTTTTTCCAGAGTTGAAGCACATGACTGAAAGTGAATATCAGCGAATTGTGCGTTACATTAGACAAATTCAAAGCATTCAAAAAGTTTATTGCCACTACACTTCCATATTTCATTTTAACAATGACCAAGGAGCCGATGCCCACAAAGTTTCCTTCGAAATTTGTCAGTATTACAACGGCTGTTGACATAAACCAATTGTAAACCAACGTTGTGCGATTATAGGGAAATGTCCTTTGAGAATTGTTGGTAGTCAACAAAATAGCAGTTGGAATTTTTACAGGTTTATAAAAGTAAGAATATTGTTGTTCTTGCTGCAATATCCTGTGTCTATCACTTTCAGATGGAAACAATGAGTCAGAAATAAGTAACAAAATATTAACCGAAAATCTTTGCTTAGTAGTTGCACGTGCGTTTGCTTGTAATATAAATGCGTTTGTTAATGCCTCAATTGTATCACTAATTGATGTATTGTTAATCTCCCGATGTAATTGATCCAGCTTTAAAACGTCGAATGTTACTAGTATGCATTGAAAGATAATGCATTGTGATATGGCGGTGTGGACAAGGGAATTATTTTCTTGATGCATAATTTCCACTGTTGAATTCCGAAAATGACTGATTAAAGTCGTTTGAACGTTTAATACCGATTCTTCCATACTGAAGTATTGTTAAAAATTAACAAGGGTCGTTTTGGAATTTTTATTGCTTATTTTTTGTTAGACACGTGCTTAGTATGTAGAAGAAGGACTTTACAGCTAGAGCTCGGTTCCAAGAATGTCGAAAATACTTCACATTTCATAAACAAGTTTTCAACTCATTTATTCAACTTTAATTTTTCAAGCATTACACAACTGTCAACCACAGCAGGTTAATTATTTTCACCTTTGTGAATGGTTTACTTAAGCTGAAGCATATTTAAGAAAATTGTACGTATATCAATCCTTCTGTCAACCTTTTAATATTTAATGACTCTAACGGATAACTCATAACTTCAATTATGTATAACTAGACTTCAGAAATTCTCTTATGCATGCATATTGAGACAATTCTGAAGAATATTAATATGTATTTTTGTAAAAATTTATAGACAGGCGTTAATTCAAGGTGCTTGAAAACAGTTTCCTTGAATGGAGTAGGGTTTTGCTAGTCCTATTATTACGGTTTAAATTAGAGTTAAGAAAATATTTCAAAACAATAATTTTAAATGGTGAAGTCGAGTTGTCATACAGAAATTGTGGAAAATCTTACTAAATACATAAACATGCATATTTCCTCGTCTGAATCGGTTTTATCCTTGCTTAGCTATATTCATATTACCTTAAAATATATTCACGGTAGCAGAGTCAAAAAATCAGTTCATCATAACATTAAAGGAATTCGTTGAGCACAGTTACAAAATCATTTAGGAACATATTTAACCGAGTGCTATGTGATGATGCTGACTCACGTGGGAGTTTAATGGGAATGGGAGAGGAGCCAGTTGGGCTTGTGAATGTAAGAAATCAAAAACAAAATGATGTTTCCCAATTTGTCTGACACACGAATTTTCAAACTGAACTATGATATGCAACTCTGGTTTATTTTCTCGAATTCATAATAAATGGGACTATAATATGTATCATTTTACGAAGCAATCTTTACTCGACAAACTTCTAATTTCGCTTGAGAGCAGTCCAAGCCGAGAACAGACCACCCAAGAGGATTCCAGCGCACCAGAAAATAGTTTCCTAAAAAAATACAAGATAGTTATAATTTATAATCATTAAAATGAAGTAAAGGCTCATTAAATAATTACATACTTTTCCCTCATCCCATTCACGCTGTAACTGATCAAGCCTTAACTGCTCCAGCCGACGCAACTGTCCCCTAAGCCTAGCCGTCACCGCATTGTTATCCTGTTGCTGAACAGGTCTAGTCCGTTGCCTCGCCATCCAGTCTCCCTGTAAGTAATAATTGCAGATTCCAAAACTTATCCAAGATATTTTTCAAACTTACGGATCCGTTCAATATTATGTGAAAAAAACGCTTGTAGAAGTTCCTGGTGTACCTCTGGTTGGCGTACCTCAGGAGCCAAGTAGACTTCGACCTCCTCCTCCATCTCGCTCTCATCTTCATCCGTATCCGTCAAATCGTCACCTAAAAGCCATTAACATTCTTCTGTAGTTGCCCCCTTGTGTTTAATTGCAAAGCCCGTTGAAATAATCTTATGGATTTAATCCCCTAGCTCTAAATTTTGGTCTTCTTGGGCGTCCTCTGTGTTTCCTTCAGAGATTCCGGAGTCCTCAGAATTCCAATCCGAATCAGATGAGCTCGCCATCTCCCCAATTTAGATTGTGCGACTGATCACTTCCTTCAAATAAAAAAAATCGATAATTGAATAAATTTCTAGAGAACTGCGCAGGTTATCACTTTATTTGATTACTTGAAAGAAATAGGCATGAACAAAAAATAGAAGAAAGTTGATGATGAAATTCCGACTTTCACCCGTTGCGTAGTGCCCAAAAAAGAGCAGCTGTAAAAATGATCAACTTATAGCCAGTTATCTAGGAATGATGGAACTCAATTTGTATGATGTTGGCCTCGGAATTAAAAATGCGTTGCTCCGAATCATGTTCATGTTACCCCGCCTGAAGCAATCGAGAACGGCGATTTAAAAATCTTAAGAACGCGGCGGAAATAGAATATTTCACTTTCCCAATCTCTTTTTTTGGCTTTGACGCGTCTTTATGATACCGAAGCCCTATAAAAACCCGGTTTTTATGATAATATATTTATTATTTGCTCAAATTTTTTCCGGTTTCTGTTGGGCTCTGCTTACACGCAAGTAGTTTTTATAAGAGTCCGATATTCTACTAATTCATATTTCAATTTTTCTAATATTTAGAATTTAGAACTAATGGATTTCGGAGAGTAGCAAAGTATTTGTTTTGATATTAATCTGTAATTTGCAGTTTTCCACAATTGCATGTTAATATAATAGATAGATCTCCCTTCGTGGCAATTTATACGAACGAATAATAACACACAATAAATTGATCAAGGATTGGTTGAGTAGTTTATTTGAATTGTACGACTTCAATTAGTTCACATCATAACAGCATAGTATAATATAATAATTCAACAAATTTTGGAACATAAAGGAAAACATGGCATGAAAGTAGGATTCAAAACTTAGAGGAGAATATCGGCAAATGAATCAATGAGCAAAGACATCATCACCATCAAGACCAAGCGACACTCCCTGAGACCAAGGCCTCCCCTGCAACCCTGTAGTATCATGATTATCAATCCAATCCATATCCGCAGCCACTGAAAAATGCCGGTAGGAAGAAACAACAAGTAGGATCATGACCGTTTCAAACGTAGTGGGGTAATTTGATTTTATAGATTGAAAAGTGAAACCGTGCATGTAAGACCACTGATAAATTGGTTAACCCAATAATTTCTCATTGACGAAAACCTTAAAGAAGGGCTTCCGGCTGTAAAATATCGAGATGTAATTAATGATTGAAAATAATACGCTTTGAAAGTGCCTTTTTCAGCACAGCTGGGTAAATTTGCTCAAGTGTTCACCAAAGTCCGCATTCAAAAGATATTGATATCACATGATTTCCTATTATTGCAAAGAAAGGAAACAGGCAAATTGATGACAAGTAAATTCAATGCTTTTAAATACAATGATAATTTTCATAATAACGTGCTGAATAAACATGTTAGTCATGCTTTGATCTGATTCTTTAAAATGCTAATTAATGCATCATTTTTTCTGTTCTTTAACAGTGAATCATTGTGAATAGCCGAGTAATAAATAAAAAGAGTTGAACCAAATATGTTAAGATTACTATTAAACAATTTTGTCATAAATGTCACAAAATAAACTAATTCTCGTTGATAATTTATACAAATATTTTCATGTGTTCACTGTGTTGATAGTAATGTGATTTTTGATTCTCGCACTCAAAAAGTGAAAACCACGCTGAAATAAAACTTTCCTATGAAAACAAATTACGATATTTACAGAGGTTATGTGCACACGATGACGTATAATTTGTGTCGACATAGACATTCTCGAACAAGCCATTAAACCAAATCATCTCGCTTTCTATAGTGTCATGAATTCGTTGGAGGTTTGTTTGTGTGGTTTGTGCATACATTTTGCAAATCTTCACAACATGCGTAAAGACTGAGGAAAGGTTTTAATTTTCCCATTGAAGTGTCATGCGTCAGAACGAGTTTAATTAAAATAAGAGAATAATTAACTCGAATACGTATGTACCCCACCCCCTCAACGCGTGTCAGTCAAAGCGAAATTGGGATTTTACTTTCACTGTAAAATTACATATTCGTGCAAACGCCAATCACCAATGTTTATTATTTTGCTTCCTCACCTTTCATCGACGAGCGCAAAGTTTTATATAAATAAAGCAATTTTAGCAAATATGAATTCACATGATTCCCAAGTATTTAATTAGATGTTGTTGTAAAATCAAATAAGTAATGCTAGCATTCACAGAAACCTTTTGATTTTTTGTGGGTAGTTTTAGTATGTTTGGCGTAAACACAGTTTAAAGGAGTTGACGTTGAGGTGTTAATTGACGGGTAAAAGTGAACACAAGTGTATTGTGCGAAAAATGTAATTTTTGTTATGATAATTTTGTGCTCACCACACCTGCAAAGAATGGATAATTCGATAATTCTTGTAGAGATCATGTAGATGTCATACGTAAGGCATATTTGAAGCAGTTCAAGTTCAGTTCAATCATTTGAAGCTTCGTGTTTGTAAATGAGTCACAGAATATAAATAATGAGACATTACGCAATCCCTCCACCGGCTTATCACGTAATAATCATCTACATTCGTCATAAATGTTTATATCTCAATACACAAACTTTTTCTGTCCACATCTGCATAATTTGTTGTCATCTCTTGATATTAGTAACTTGAGTTCATCACTCACCTGTGCTGATATTGCCTATGAGATATATTTTTTACATTTCCTTGAATATAATTCTAATCCACATTACTGCAAGTGAAACTCCATACCCCCATGACGTACATGTACAAATATATACCAGAAAAATCAGATTTTACAACGACTTACCTTAAAACACAAAGTATCCCACTGCTGTTAATAATTTTGGAGGATAAAAAGTCATGGACGTACTTTAAACATTGTCAGCATAAATGGTACTATGATATGCCAAACACCAAGGAATCGATAAATTTTCATAAGAGTGCCTTTTGGTTTTTAAATTTCAAAGAATGAGCTACGTCGCCGCTTGCTATCGCTTGCTATAACTTCAACAGAAATAATTACATCCATTAGGGTGATGGGATAATTGTACAATAAACTGTGGTTCCTCATTCAGTACCTTCAAAGTTTATATTCAACCTCAGGCGTTCCCTTGACATTGTCTGATAAGTTAATGCATTTATGGTAATTTGATCACGAAAACTCAATACGTCAAATACATGTACATGCAAACAAGAACATTTCATTCAAACGTCATTTCGCACTTGTTATAGTACAATACGTTTTTGCTCCATTCTTCTGCGCCTATTAATGAATGTTACCACTATTGTCAGTTGTCACTTATTACCTGATGCATTTACAAGCAAAATGTCAATAATTAGTTTGGGTATTGTTTGTTGGAATAATCATTTAAGTTTTAAAAATCTCGATTACAGCAAAAAAAACTCCTATTTTTGTGTGTATAAAATTATTAACTAATATTGTGTAAAAGCGAGAGAAGTAGTTGTGTTTGAAAGTTCAAAATCTGTTACGGATTTACGATTTCAAAACCATTATGCGTTTTACTTCATTGAGCTGACCGTGGCTTCCAATGGCTGCATAAAATATGAATCTAACTATTGTAGTTAACATAGTGTAATCAGTAAAAAACGACTTCACCAATGGCAATTTACACAAAAATTACTGAATTATCCATGTTTGAAAGGTATTTTCTTGCCTTTTGCAATTCGTGACTTAATACTACAGATAATTGCTTCAAACCATGCATTTTATGATTGTATAAATGAGCATATTGAGCATTTTGTTGTGAAAACGTTTAACAGCAGGGGTTCATGTTGCCAATTTGTGACTTGGCTAATAGGCATAAAGATTATGCTAAATGCACGCGCCGATAGCCTATAATATTTTTAGCTTCCTCACACTTTTAAGCCAAAAGAAAATGCATTTTTATGACAATAATGATGCAGTTTAGAAACTGGTATGGAGAAGCACTTCAACCATTACAACTTGTAATTTTAGGAAAAAGTGCGAATAATGTCGACATGTAGTGGCTTCTTTACAACATTTGATCAATGTGTAATATATGACTTCTAACCGGAATTTCAATGAAATGATGATGATGATTAACGTTTACATGATTGTAGATATGCCTAAATATGTATGCGAAAGTGTGTGTGTATTTATGGGAGCGGGGGACTATTTAGACAACGTATAGATTTTTTAAACAACACGCCTTTTGCAAGTTCAGGATCAACATTCAAATATTTTATTTTTCTTGAGTCAACCTGACCTACCCACTCTAATGTTTACACTTGGTTGACTTCTGGTGTCTGATCAAATGATATCATTTTCCTTTTGATATTGTACGTATATTATTATGTATGTGAAAGGACAGTTCTTTCAATTCAAATTTGTGGTGTGAATGACAATGTAATTTCCCTTAAGGTTTGGTTTGGTTTTGGTTAATTGTGTCTATAATCTATATAACCCCTCACGTACATTTAAGTTCTCATTGCTCAATCAGAATTGAAAAATGACAAGGCCGCAGTTTCGAATGACTAACAACAAAATAAATACGTATTTTGCTCATTGCATCTTAATAACTTTGAATTAACTGCAGAGTGTCAGATAAGAGACAGCATCATTAATATCACGTCTTGTTCACAAAGAACTCAGAAATGTAACATATTTCAATATTTCAACGATTTGTGAGATGAAATGTTTTTTCAGCTTATTTTTCAGCTTCATTTATTTGTCAAATAATGTATGTTTTAAACTACGCCACAATGCATTTTTAAAACCTCATAATCAAAGCAAAGCATAATGAATTTAACATCGAATTGAATTTGCAAAAAGGGTGAACAAACTGGTTGTCAATGTATGTTCACTGAAAAGGTATCTCAAATCAATGCAAGTACTTTGAAAGCAGGTAACGTTCACTTCAAATCTGCTTGCTTGCTGTTTCCTGTCATCATTATCATCATCAACCAGTCAATCAATGATTATGCCTGACTTTCGTTTCATACTTAACAAATTAACCCACCTGAATACTTGTCAAATATTGTTATGGTTTACGCATAAAATTGAAAACCAACAATTGTGAACTTGTTGCAATGCAAATAATATAGCCCAGCAGAAATGTTTAGTCTTACATAATATGTTTTGTAAGTGTAACAAGTCTGAAGTGTACATGTCTACATTATGCTTTTGTTGATGTCGTAATCTCTTTTGGTACTCGTTTTTGTTTTTGCATCTTTTCCCTAACGCGGAGAAATACCGCAACGCTGGGCTGCAGAGTTCACTCTAATGCATTTCATACTCAGAATTTATTGTGTAATAGAGAAAAGTGAAACCGTAGCGGTTAACGCACAAAAACTAGCATTCCATCAAGAAATTTGACCTTTCTGACATCTGAAATCGAAATCGATTGACACAATAATTGCAAAAACTGATTAGGATATCTCCGCAAAAGAAAATGCACAAGATTGATGTACGGGTATATGTTATACTTTTTCTGTGTCAAGTCTCATTTATGTAAATGCATTTACCCTGACGATGTTCAATAATCTGAAGGTTTCGTTTTTCTGTTCATTTCAAAATCTCAATATATTTGCATATGTTCCTTTTCATTCACACCTTGCTTCCTTCAATGGGATGCGAACTTTTGTTCAATAAAAAATGTCTCCAAACTGTCAACTTCGAATTGTTTTTTACATATTTTACATTGCAAATCAACTAACAACATCAAAATATTAGTGCCTTCTTTCAACATCAAGACACAAAGTGTGTTCAAAATGTTGATAAAAATTACAAAACGACAGTTGATCCAACCCAACCCTGTTATTGATTCTTACTGATTTGTCCATTTTTACGACTCTTCGTAACTTGCTACGCTGCCCATTATACAAATGTTTATTACTTTTTTTGAACGCAGAATGCAATGTGTTTGAATTACTCTAATAACGCAGCGTTACAACCACATTAATAAGTTCAGCTGCTATTTCCGATCTAGCTACAATATCAAGATCGACTTCAATTAAATAAAAATCATACTTGTCAGCTGCATACCAAATATACGAAGGATGATAATTACCATAAAATGATCTAGATTATCATCATTATCATTTGCTTCGCAACTTCTTCTTTTTATGTGGATCATGATCAGGATTGAGCAGTGTAAGTACATAACAAGGTATCGCTTTCTCCCTTCCGTTAAACAAAAAATTTCATCATGCGATCAACAAAACTAATAATTGATGTACATAAAAAATCTGCTTATATAATACGGTGCTTTACATTTACACCATTACAAAAGGATCATTAAATAACCTAACAAAAACCACCTAGCTTTTTTCCTCAATCATCGGGAGCAATCACGTCACAAACATGCTTTTATTCGTTAATGGGTTTTGTGTACAGCTACTGAAAAGTAACATCAACACCAAACTACTATTATGCCTTTAGACAACATACTTTGTCTGATGATTTAAAAGTATTCAACTTTCAACGAATGCCAGTTTTTGATTATCTGCAAAAAAAAAATTGTAACGTTGTCGTCTAGATATGTCATATGAGTAATGATCACTACAGGATATGAAAGATGAATAAGCTTGGTTTGGTGACTGAATTTCTTTAAACGAATTAATTTAATTACATTCACAATCATGCGTCATTCACATCTTGCAGTTCATTTAGCTTCTTGGGTGACATTTATAAAATCTAAAACTTATGAATATAAAATTTTTATTGTCAGGTCAAAGCAACGATTATAATTATATTGCAAGAATTACAAGCAAAAATGTGGTTCCCGCCCACTCATCACAGGTCAATCAAAGTTCAATATAGGGTTGCAATGTGATATTTATTTTCACCGTTTACCACCATATGAAATTTCGTTACACCACGTTACACCGATGTGCTGCTATAACAGAAATGAAGAACGTTTAGTGATTTTCAATTCACTCTAAAGACTCTAAAGGTTTTCCAAAGAGCAAACCCTCAAAGTAATGCTTGCTTTCGCCAACAAATATGAAAACGAAATTAAAAAGGCTGGTCAAGCTTTCAAGTAATAGTTCAGCTATTTCCTTTTTATGTAAGTTTGCCGTCGACATTTTGTTGATGATGATGATGCGCATGTGTTGATTGACGGGTGAGGAGAAACCAGAGATGCATGCTATTCTAAAATTCGATGCGTGTTCAACGGAGTGATTACGTTTATAATAATCAACAACGAGATAAATTCATGCATTTCAGCGACGAGTCATCAGAAATACATTTTCAGCAATGCAATTTTCGATTCCCGACGTAATGCAAGTTGGTGTGTATGAGTTACAAAAGAAGCATGTTTGATTTCTCTGCAAAACTATTTATTGTGTGTTTACGCATTTTGGATGTTGAGCGTTTTCACTGACCACAGTAGTTTTAAATCCATATCAAATTTATTTTCCAACGCTTGCATGGTTCGTCCTTCTGTAACTGAGATGTTTATCAAATCTTTTTTTTCAATGGCTGCAATGAATTAAATGTTAATATTTCTACTGTATTTATAGTACTGTCATTAGTAAAACAAATCGCTGATGGCACTAATGCCAAACATTGCTTAAATGTTCGTACTTTAATGTTATCTTGGCATTTGCGATTCGTGACTTGATACTGCATATAATTACAATACAAAATAAGATACGATACGTTTCATGCCGTGATGCCAATACATTGAAAATTGTGTTACCAAACCGTTTAACATTACGGGTTTCTCTTTCCAATGTTGTGACTTTAGTTTCCTCAAATTTAAAATTCAGAGGAAATACATTTTTGTGACCATAATAATGGAGTTTAATAACTGGTATGTTGTGTGCAGAGGCACTACAGTCATCACATGATAAACACTGTAATTTTATGAAAAAGTAAGAATAATGTTGGCGTGTAGTGGCCTTTTTTACAACATTTGATCACTGCTTGTTGACATATATGGTGAGTCCCAATGACATTAACCTTTACATGCCAGTAAATTTACCTAAATATGCGAAAGTGCGTATTTTTAGGAGTGGAGGTTTCATTTAGGTAAACAAAAAACAACCGATTATCTGTGCAAGTCATTCAAACACCTTTAGCAACACTCACCAGCAGACGCTTTTTGTTTGCTTGTGTCAACTTGACCTACCCACTCCAATTTATACATTTGGTTGACTACTGATGTCAAGTTATATTTTTTCTTTCTTGCTATTATATGCATAAATTATACAATATATCTTTTTAAATATGTGTGAAAGGAAAATTCTTTCGCTTTAAGGTTCAAAATACATTATGTATTAATTGCATATAACTAGAAATTTTTATTGCACATTGACAACATTCCAGAGAAGTATCACAAAGCAAAGCAAGTCGGGTCATGTAACCCTAAGACAAAATGGAAAGTAAAATATCCAGATACCACTATTTACAGTCAGGGCAAATTCACTCCCACTTCTGCTTCCAGGTTAAAAGTTGAAAGCATTTGAAACGTTATAGCAAAATATTTTCATTCCTTTAACTTTTCTCTTTACTAATTTAATTAGGCAGTTGCAAATTGTATTTTTCCATTACGGTTGGCTTGGCTTTGGTTACCTTTAAGTATAACCTGTGTAACCCCTCACGTACATTAGAGTTCTGCGCATTTTTCAGAATTGAGTAAAATGACACCGCCGCCGCAGTTTCAAATGACATATAACAAAATAAATACATGCCTTTGCTTATTGCATCTTAATAACATTGAACAAACCGCAGAATGTCAGATAAGAGACAGCATCATTAACATAACATTTAATTCACAAAAACCCCAACAGAAATGTAACATGTTTCCATATTTCATCATTTTGTGAGATGAAAGGTTTTTTGTGTTACTTTTCAATTTCTATTTCAATCAAAGCTTTGAATTGTTTTTATAACAATCACGCCTCAGCGCGCACCGTTGTTACACTTTTATATTAGGTTTTCCGCTATTACGTGCCAAAACATCAAACTACACAGCCATTACTTAAGCAAAAAAGTTCAGAATAAAATAAACGAAGTTTCATCTTTTTCATCACGATAAAACACACAGTTGCTTTGAGAAATGGAATGAATTAAACGGAGCCTTCAACATTTTTGGATTGCAGGATGCAAAACCGCTTTGTCGCTTTCTATAGGATTTAGTCGTAGGACGAAGCTTGTGGAACTCGCATCAGAGAGTAAGAAAAAAGAGAAACGGCTTTGAGCGCAAATATGTTTGGCTTTAAAAATCAGGTATAACAAAAACCACGTCGGAATTGGGATTGAGTAGCTGCACCTCTCCAAGACAGCTCACGGCGAGTATCCCATTCTTCGTATAGTCCCACCAAGCATGACTTATAAAATGATAATGGCGAAAGTATGCCAACAAACAGGCAGAAATGATAACTGGAACGAAAATGCCAAAAGAAGGCTGAGAGGAAATAAGGAAAGCACGGGCGGAGAACAAGCTGAACCACAGATAGGAATCTGAAGGGAAAGAAGATAAGCAGTGATGGTTTACGACACTAATAAGCAGAGATCAAGAGAAGGAGGGGAGGGCGTAGAAAGTGGCGGCAGATTCGCCATCACATTCGCGTTAGTTCCGTTGGCGCCCACACACTAAACGTGCTCGCTCTTGACGTGAGCTGGTGCTCGCCAGACGAGAAGAAAATGCCGAGTGCTCTCGAAAAGCGTACTCAACAGTGTTCGACACACGGACCAAAAGTAACCTTGTAAGCCAGAAAAATCATGTTACGTTCACTTCAAATCGAACTGGCGTTATGCCTATATATGATAGCCACGAGAACTCTCCTCCCACTGGGGCTGTGGGAAATACAAAATGGGCCGCGGTGGGGGGACCGTCGTTGAGCTTCCTCCGGTAATCGAAGGAGTGCGAGATCAGTGGCTCCAGTCAAGAGTGCCCGAAGAAGGCAAAGCACAGCTGGAGGAGAAAGAGGGAGAGCAAGCAAAGGGAAGTGGAGGAAGGGAAAGAAGGGAAGGTGTATAAATTTCTGAGCCGCATTCAACCACAAACACAATTCTACCTTATTACCAGACGGAGGCGGCGAAAATAAACATTCAAGAAGCGTACTACAGAAGGGAAGGGGAGAAGGCTGTGGCAGACCAACCGGGTCCCAGGTTGCAATATACGCGTGGAAATGGGGTGAAAGCGACAGATAACTATAAGACCAAGAAGATGTAGGAACGGAGGTTAGCTGTCGGCTATCCCAAAGGGGGCGTGACCATAAAAGTGCCAAGACAGAAGAATGAGCGTAGGCAGAATAAAAAAAAAGGAGTTTTGAGCTCTAAGTGATATGTTTTTAATAAAACAGCCATAAAGTAAACATAAATGCATTCTTTGATGGTGTAATTTTTTTTGTTTGCACGTTTCTATTGTCTAACATTGCTATTAAGAAATGCCAGTGGGCTTGAAGGAAGAGGTCATATTAGTGCATCGAAGGATTTATGTGAGATTTGTGAAACGGCTGTGATAAACAAAACATTCTTTGAAGAAATTTGACCTGTGCGACATGTGAAAACTCAAAAGGTCATTCCAATAGCTTCAAAAAATGATTGAGACGTTTCTACATAAGATTAAAAATCATCTGTGTGTCATTTGTTTTGCAGTGTTACGTCTCCTTTTACGTAAATAAATATGACATAAAGCTAATGATGTTAAATAATTTTGTATGTTAGGTCCTTTTCAGTCAACTCGAGTCACCCACTTCAAAATCTCAATTTGCAAATGTTTATTTTCAGTCTCACCTTGTTTCCCTCAAATGTAGAGGAACTTTCGCTACAGAAAAGGAATGTCACAAACTGTCACCTTTAAATGTTTGCGTTTTATACGTTCATCATTCGTGACATCGACTGGTAAAATCAAAATATTGCTGTTTTAAAGTCAAGACACATTATACGTTCATAATGTTGGATGAAAATTGAAAGTACGACATTTAAACCAAAATAAAATCAACCCAGCACTGTTCTTGATTTTTATTGAATTGTCCATTTTTACAACTCCGTAACTTGTTACAATGTCGTTATAAAATTGGCATGGATAGTAACATATTCTCAGCTTTCACCTTTCAGACGTTCATGCAACCAATATAACAACAAAATATTTGCTCGATATCGAAATGTTTGACAATTAAATATACACAGTCATCGCCACGATAAACGAAATTATAGTCGACCTTGTAAAATAGCTTTGTTGTGCTACTGGTTTTTAATAATTTCTGGTTTGTCACGTTTTGATTTACAAATACACGTTTTGATTGACATAAATAATGCCTGAGCTGTTTTTTAATGAACTCATTGTGAGCGATATAAAAACATTGGATGTTGGAGCTTTTGTGGTGTGGTACGTTTATTGAACATTGATTTCTTGATTATGCTATAAATGATGAACAAAGTCCAATCGAAACTTACAAAGACAAAAGAATCTCAAGACTGTAAATGTCTTCAAAAGTTCTTTTTTAATGGTGACGTGATGTTTGTAAAACACTTGTATTTGTGTTTTTTCATACTTCAAATCAATATTAAAAAGTTAGGTAACGATTTAAATTTTTTTAAACGTCAAGGCTAAATAATAATTAAATTGAGCGGATTACAAGCTAAAATAGCTTTCACGTCCACCCAACGCATCGTCTTTTCACCGTTAAACACACCCACACGAATGCAAACTCCATTTTGCATATCCCCTATTATATTTCGTGACACCACGTTTTGTAGTTCATAGATGAGCAAAGTTGTTATAGCAGGAATTACGAATTTTTAGTAATTTTGAGTACAGCTAGCTCCACGAGCTCGTAAATATTTAATGAGGGGTTTTCCAAAGAGCAAGCCATCGACACCATGCAAGCACTCGCCAAGAAATATGATAACTAAACTGAAGACAGTACTCTTGCTTTCAAGTATTGTTTAGGCATTTCTTGTTAATGCAAGTTTGTCGTCAACTTGAAGTTGATGATGATGATGCGCATGTGTTGATTGATTGGATGCGTGCTATTCTATAAAGTTGTATTTGTAAGTTAAACGAAAAAGAACCTTTAAAATAATCGACAATGTGATTGTTTTATGCATATCATCGACAAGTCATCAGAAATACACTTTCAGCATTGCAGCTTCGGACGTGATGCAAGTTAATGAGTCAACGAAAATGTGTGTACGATTTTGTTGCAAGAATGTTAAATAATACCAATAGAAACGAAATTAGATGCATTTTTGTGGATATTGCACGTGTAGGCGTTTGTCTTATCACAGTTATCACCCATCATAACTCTTTTTGAACCTTAAGGCATATTGAAGTTATTATATATCTTATATATTTAAATCAAAAGCTAGCGTTGTTAGACATTTCTACATTGTACAAAATCTGTTATCTTCGTAATGGCATGAAAACTGAATTATTCGTAATTTCAAGGTAACATCTTGCCTTTTGAGATTCGTGACTTGAATACTGCATGTAATTACGATGTTGATGCATTTTATACTCGTGGTGATGCTAAAACATTCACATTGCATTACCAAACCGTAAAACAGCAGGCGCTACAGGCATAAATTTTGTGACTTGACTGATAAGTACAAATGTTAAATCGAATGAGCACGGTTGCGCCGACCCCATAATATTTTTAGTATCCTCATGCACACGTAAAAACAGTAGAAAATGCATTTTTGTGACAATAACAATAACATTGCAGTTCGGAAACCGGTATATTAACACTTCAACCATTACACAAAGCACACGATTGCAATTTTAAGAAAAAGTGAGAATGATGACAACATGTTGTTGCTATTTTATAACATTTCAAAAATGATTATGGACTTGTGCGAAATCTTTACATGACCCGTTCTTTATCTTGCCAATAAATTTACCTAAACATGCGAACGTGTGTATTTTTGGGAATGGAAAACTCATTTAAATTACAAAACAACTTGTATGGCTTGTGCAAGTTGACATTTAAATTCCCAATATCTTTTGCCCACGTACCTGATAAACCTTTTTTGTTTGTTGAAGTCAACTTGACCTACCCACTCCAATCTACATTTTGTTGATATTTGGTCTGGCTGAAGTAAAGTTATCTTATTTACATTTTTTATTGTGTAAATCTACGTAATAATGAGGAACAAAAAAGAAATCGCTCTTGCTTCCAATTTCATTTAAAAAAACTGGCATATTGTATGTGTACTTTAAAATGCTTATGTTTCAAATCAAAATCCGAAACGTAAGATTTCTTGTATATATAACCTTTATAACCCTTCGCGTACATTTAAGCTGTTTTGAATTATTCACTCAGAATTGTGAAAAATGACACCACGCCTTTCATGTGACTAATATAACATAAACACCATTTTGCTTATTGCACCTCAACAGCTTTAAAAAAGTGCATTAAAGAAGATCTTCATTAAAATCACGTTTACTTCGTAAGGAACTCAACAGAAATGTAACGTATAATTTAATTATTTTATTTTATTTTTAAAAAATTACTAAATTAAATTAAATTAACTCAATATTAAACTCAAGTACATACAAGGACTTATGAAGCGAGTAGCATTCACTTACTGTTGGTTCCTATCATCATCATCATCAAATTCAACCAGTCAATCATGTATGATGCTTAACCCATCTGAATACATGTCAAACTTCATTATGTGTTTATGTATGGGAATAATTTTAAAAGTATTAAACATCGGCAAATAAATCTTGAATTGTCGATCAGCAATGAATACTTATGTTTAAATTTAACTGCTGAAGGTTTTGCGAAAATACAAAAATGTTTGATCGTTTCGTTTTTGTTTATTGTTTATTGTAGTTTTTTGGACAGCTTTAATGTAATTCGAAATAAAAATAATTAGTATTCATATCAATAAGAATTTGATTACTGCCAACAAATTAAGTATTTCCGTGTATTTTCATATAATATGTGTTGTAGCAAAAGCAGGAATACAGAGAAGTGAGAATTTTATGTTTTGAAAACTTAATTAATTAGTTCTTTTTGCACGTTTTCAGTTTTTTGCACCTCACTACTGAGAAATGCCGATGGGAAGACAACAGACAAGGAACAACGTGGTGTCAAACTTTGACGTTATGATGTTATAGGATTTTACTGGGGGAAAGTGAAACCGCGTATGAAGTAATGACAAAAACTAACATTCCATTCAGCTGTCTGACCTTTCTGACATTTAAAAAGGCAAACGTATCACCGAATCGCAAAAACTGATTAAGATGTTTTCTACATACAAACCAAAAGTTGACGTTTGGGGTCAACATTTTTTCATGTTTTGGCTATTACGTCTCTTTTAAGGCAAATGAGTTATAACTAAGATTACAAATATGTTAAATAATACGTAGGCTTGCTCTTTACTGTACACTTGAACATCTCAATTTTGCGCATGTTTATTTTTCATTCACACCTTGTCTTCCTTCAAAGGCAGAGGAACTTTCGCTTGATTATAAAATGTCACAAAACAATCCACATGGCATTTTAGATTGCAATCAACAACATATTGGACTGTCGCTTTAAAAATGGACATTTCTGTATTCAAAATATTCGGTAAAGTGACATTTTGGTCATTCACTACCAATCCCCTTCAGAACTGCTACATTTATCATCCGTTATACAATTGTCATTTGAGTGTATCATGTTATCAGTTTTCATCGATCCAACATGCAACAAATACTACAACAGAATATTTGCTCTATAAAGAAATGTTTGACAACTAAAAATGCATAGTGGCGATTAGTGAAATTATAGTCAGCCTACAGCTTTGTAAAACAGCTTTTTGATGCTACTGGTTTTTATTATTGTCCGGTTTGTATGCTCTGATTTACAATTGCAGACAATAAAGCACGAGTGCAGTTGTGCGGGTTTCGTTTTGAAGGCTACTTTGTTCTAGGAAGTTAATGCTTTGTGAAAGTAAGTGAGTATGATATCAATATATTTAACACACAA
>LJIJ01002781.1:0-23740 GCA_001718145.1 Orchesella cincta
GTGGAGGATGAAATACTATTTCAGTTTTAGTTTGCTGGCCGAGTAGAGGTAGGGTGCGGTCGTTTTCTTCGCTCCAGAAACTTGAGAGATGAACGTTGATGATGATCATTATCATGCTCACTTTTTAGCTTGGTTATTTGTCCGTCAACTACGGTAAATGAAGGCGTACACTCGGAAGCACAAAATAGACAAAGGCTACTTTCCATTTTGGGTTAAGAAAACGTTATGTGATTTTTAATTAAATACATTTAGTCAGCAGTTTAGATTTTCAGTAGTAATCATTCTGTGTTTTTACACTTTTGCGTAGATAGAATAAGGAACAAGTGACAGAATTCTGCCGGTTCTCCGTGAGCACCTGTTTTGGGGCTAAGTGAGAAAATCCTGTCAGTGTAAAAGATAATACGCTCACATGTGACTCATGTGTGTTTACATTCTATAACCGTTCGTTTTCGGCAAAATTTGTTCATGTTACGAATGAACTTGGTTGGTCGAGAACGATTTCCTGTCGTTTTGCTGGCAGAATTTCAATTAACTTTTGCAACCACATTAGTACGAAGGTTTGTTTTTGACCGTGGATTAGTTTGGGTTTCCAAAAGTAGAGCTGCTGTCTTTTACTACTAGTTTTTACAAAACTCTGAAAGAATATTGGTGGTACGTAATTTCCAATCATTTTGATCTATTTTATGTTTTCTTGCCTGTTTTCTAGGAATAAGTTTCTTGTACTGCAACTAATTGTAACTGTTTATAATTTTCAGGATTAATTTCTCTCTTCGCTGTCATTATGTCGAGGGCAGACTTCACTCAGGCTCAGTCCAGCAACCATCCCGAAGCTCCACTCGTGGAGGATTGCAAGGCTGGAGATCAAATTTGCGGTCTTGCTGTGGGCGACAGGTATTCAACGATTTAAATTAGCTGGAAGCGTGAAAGTTCACATTAGATTAGTTCATTTTAGATTGGTTTATTTTTGCATTAATTTAATAGGGTCATTGATATTGGATCAGAATGGGCGAACGTTTAGCAACGAAGCAGCAGGAACTGATGCTTGTCGTGTTGGAGGGGCTGAAAATCCACTGCTAAATGGATCTGACTTAACTAGACATATTGAGGAGGAAGGGGTACGGCCGCGCTTGATGAATTTGGAAACGCAAAATATAAATCGCGAAAACAGTCTCCAGTGGAGATCGTGCGTTAATGAATGCATCCAAGGAAATTAGCCAGAAAGCTGATAGATTGGCTTTACCTAAACAGTTGTGGACAAAGCGACCACTTTATTTAAGGGTTTGTGTTTTCTTTTGTTGAGCGTATTATTCATAATTTCATCGTGCTCATAAATATAATATTTTAGATGATCCGTGATGGAAAGAAATTGAAGGGTCGACCACCGATGCAATCTTATCTGCCTGCCTTTATATTGCTTCCCGTCAGGAAGGAGTTCCCCAAACTATCAAAGAAGTCTGTGGTGTTTCTCGATTCTCCAAGAACGAAATTGGTCGTGCGGGTTCAAGCACGTCCAATCATCATTAATATTTCCGTGGAGGCTAATACAACGGGAGATTTCATGTCCAGATTTTGTTCTCTTTTGGGCTTTCAAACACTGTTCGGAATGCTGGGACTGCAGTTGCGAAAGTGCAGAAGATTTGGAGATTGTTTTACAGGCCGGTCGCCTTTATCTGTTTGCAGCTGGCTTTTATATGGTTTCACAGGTATAAAAATTATTTTTGTAATTTAGGTTTACTTCAATTTTTACCTGAGAAACATACTAATAATTCTCATTTTTTCAGGTATCAAATTTAAACGTTCGCCAAAGGAAATTTCAAAGGTCGCAGGAGTCTCAGATGTGATAGTTCGTCAAGTTTACAAACTCATGTATTCTCGAGCAGGGGAATTGTTTCCGAAAGATTTTGTATTCTTCACACCCATCGATATGCTTCCTGTTGCTTAATTCACTCGTTAAACATACGTCTCAAAGTATGTTAAACATTTATCTCTAGCGAAATTGAAACTGTGTTCAACATCGGTATCGCTCAAACAAGTGTGATGTTCATCGTTTTGACACGTCAACAATAATTCCGTCCCAAACAGTCAATGTGAACAGGAGTAATAAGGTTTATTATCATGGTATCTCTTATGATAATTTTCTATGTATTTGGAAGATTTTAAAGGGTGTGATATGAATCACAAATACTTATAAATCGGTGCCCTAAATTACTAAGTAAAGTAGTCTAGTTAATATAATTACACGCGTAACATAGTTATTGCTGCGAATTATGTGCTAGGATTGTTCATTCAATCTACTTTCTATATTATATTTCATTTTTATTGCGTAATGTACGGAAAATAAGAGTGATATTAATATTTTTGCATAAAAATACAACTAATTTCAGTATCAATTTTTCTAAATTCATGTTATTCAATTCACTGTAAATGATGAATAAACTTCTTCTTTCAAAAAATGATCCATTACGAACCCAAGTATGACTTCGTATTTAGTTTGTGAATGCACTTGTCCATCCACACACGGAAATCAATGTAGTAGTAGATACTAATGGAATTTATTGAAATAAATCCAATTTCTTCAGTTCCCTCACTTTGCGATACATTGTAACTAGCATCACTGTTTCTATCCAAAAAGTATGAAATTGGCATTATCTAGCATTGAAGGCGTTATATCTACCTTGATTTCCGTGTGTGGGCATGGACAAGTGCATTCACAAACTAAATACGAAGTCATACTTGGGTTCGTAATGGATCATTTTTTGAAAGAAGAATTTATTCATCATTTACAGTGAATTGAATAACATGAATTTTAAAATAAAATTGATACTGAAATTAGTTGTATTTTTATGCAAAAATATTATATCACTTCTTATTTTCCGTACATTACGCAATAAAATGAAAATATAATATAGAAAGTAGATTGAAATGAACAATCCTGCACATAATTCGCAGCAATAAAACTATGGTTACGCGTAATTATATTAACTAGACTACTTTACTTTAGTAATTTAGGGCACCGATTATAAGTATTTTGTGATTCATATCACACCTTTAAATCTTCCAAATACATAGAAATTATCATAAGAGATACCATGATAATAAACCTTATTACTCCTGTTCACATTGACTGTTTGGGACGGAATTATTTGTTGACGTGTCAAAAACGATGAACATCACACTTGTTTGAGCGATACCGATGTTGAACACAGTTTCAATTTCGCTAGACAAAATGTTTAACATATTTTGAGACGTATGTTTAACAAGTGAATTAAGCAACAGGAAGCATATCGATGGGTGTGAAGAATACAAAATCTTTCGGAAAACAATTCCCCTGCTCGAGAATACATGAGTTTGTAAACTTGACGAACTGTCACATCAGAGACTCCTGCGACCTTTGAAATTTCCTCTGGCGAACGTTTAAATTCGGAAACCTGAAAAATGAGAATTATTAGTATGTTTCTCAGGTAACAATTGAAGTAAACCATAAATAAAAAAATAATTTTTATACCTGTGAAACCATATAAATGGCAGCAGCTGCAACAGCTGAAGGCGACCGTCCTGTAACAATCTCCAAATCTTCTGCAGCTTTCGCAACTGCAGTCGCAGCATTCCGAACAGTGTTTGAAAGGCCAAAAGAGAACAAAATCTGGACATGACGTCTCCCGTTGTAATAGCCTCCACGGAGATATCGAGTGTATTGGACGTGCTTGAACCGCACGACCAATTTCCTTCTTGGAGCTCGAGAAACCAGACCTCTTGAAGTTTGGGGAACTCCTTCCTGACGGGAAGCAATACAAAGGCAGGCAGATAAGATTGCATTCGTTGGATCGACCTTCAATTTCTTTCCATCACGGAGCATCTAAAATATTATATTTTATGAGCACGATAAAATTATGAATAATACGCCAACAAAAAAAAAACAAACCACCTTAATAAATTGTTCGCTCGGTCCACAACTGTTTTAGGTAAAGCCAATCTATCAGCTTTTCTGGCTAATTTCCTTGGGATGCGTTCATTAACGCACGATCTCCCACTGGCAACAGTTTTCCGCGATTGTACTTTGCGTTTCCAAAATTCATCAAATGCGGCCGTACCTCTTCCTCTCCAATATGTGTAGTGAAGTCAGATCCATTTAGCAGTGGATTTTCAGCACCTCCAACACGACTAGGATCAGTCCCTGCTGCTTCGTTTCTAAACGTTCGCCATTCTGATCCAATATCAATGACCCTATTAAATTAATGCAACATAAAATAACAAAAACAAATCTAGAAATAAGAACTTCACCCATCCAGTTACTTTAAATTATTGTGCACCTATCCCTGACGACAAGACCACATTCCAAACAACTTTGATCTCCAGCCTGCAATCCTCCACGGGAGCTTCGGGTGGTTGCTGAGCCTGTGAAGTCTACCCTCGACATAATGACAGCGCGAGAGAAATTAATCCTGCAAAATATAAACGTTACAAGCAGTTGCAGTACAAGAAACTTATTCCAAAAACATTAAAAACAAAATGTATTAAAATGGTAGGAAATTCGTACCCACCAAATATTCTTTGAGAGTTTTGATTGAAACTAGTCGTAAAAGACAGCAGCTCTACTCTTGGAAACCCTAATCCACGGTCCAGGACAAACCTCCGTACTAATGTTGTTCCAACAATTCATTGAAATTCTGCCAGCGAAACGAGAGAAATCGTTCTGTATCAACCAAGTTCATTCGCAATGTGAACCAATATTGCCGAAAAGGAAGAAACAGAATGTAAACAACACAGCAGTCAGATGTGAGCGTAATATCTTTTACACCTACAGATGTTAAAACAAGAGAACGCGGCAGAATTCTGTAACTTGTTCCTTATTCTATCTATGCAAAAGTGTAAACGCAGAATGATCAAAACATTGAAAAGCTTTACACTGAAAATCTAAACTGTTGACTAATTTATATTAAATTAAAAATCAGATAACGGTTTCTCATCTCAAAATGGAAAGTAGCCTGTGTCTATTTTGTGCTTCCGAGTGTACACCTTCATTTACCATAGTTGACGGGCAAATTACCAGGGTAAAAAGTGAGCATGATTATGATCATCATCCTTTATGCCTTAATTTTCTGGAGGAAGAAAGCGACCCACCTATACTCGGCCAGCAACTGAAGTCAGTATTCATCCTCCGCAACATTTTGGGGATCAAGGATGAAAAGTTGTGTGAATTTCTATCAAAGTTTGAAGGAGCCCTGCATCCCGAGTTCTGGTTTTCCGTCTGTAGCCCATGTGGGGAAGCAATTGCAAACTATTTTAAGATTTCCAAAGAGATTTCAACGTTACAGAAGAAACTATCATCCATTTCATCCCAGCTGAAAGATCAGATTCGTGAAACAACCAAGGGGACTGAAGATGAGTCTACAAAATCTTCAGTTTGGGCTGAGGTTCGAGAAACCTTTCTGAAACAAGGCCAAGGTAACTAATTATCCCAAACTAATTTGTCATTGATTTATGTGATGGGTTTAAGCATATTTTTGCTTATTTCTGACAGAATTAACGACCTCAACCGAGCCACAATGTTTCACCTTCCAGGAAGGACCCAAGGATTTAGTGGAAGAAATTAATGATATTCAGGAAGCTCAAGATTTAGATGTATTAGAGTTGCATCCAGAAGGTGAAATTGAGGATATTGAGATTACTATTCAGAATGATTTAGCAGTAGTACCTGTTTCCGAACCATTACCAACTAATGAGCAAGTAGAAGTCGAAGAAGAGGAGCCTTTAGTTACTCCAGATGAAATTCTAGACTTAGAGAAGTATTGTTTTCGATGCCATAGTTTCAGGCACAATGTGTCGATTTGCCCGTATAAAGATAAAGATTTTAGTTCAAATCCAGAGAACATAGCCAAAAGAAAACAAAGGAAAAACGCATTATATTCTAACCCGCGAGGAAAACAGCTTTTAGATCGAACTAAGAAGAACAAAAACGACAAACTGAAAGCAAAAGGGGTTCCTTAGGGGCGCATTTGAGGGGGCAATATCCTGACAGTGGGGGCAGAATGAGGTTAGACAAGGAAGGAGCAGAAGTATGATGATGCTTTAGGTATACTATGAAATAGTAAACAGAAAATACACCACCACTCCTCCTGTAGAGCTTTTAGCTTGAGGGATGAGAATCTTGGTTTGAGCGAGAAATATTATTATTATTTTTAATTGTTTTCATTTCAAAATGAACTGAAAATTGTAGAAACTCTTCCTATCATTATCTTTATAGTGAATATTGTGTGACTAGTGGTATTTGATGTGTTACGTTGGAAAATTCAACGTAAGAATAAAAAGTAGATTGTGACTAAGGCAATCTGAAATCTCGAGAGTTTTGGCGTTTGTGTTTATTTTCCGTTTTGTGTTATTAAGCATTTTCGAATGCGTACAAAAATCACAACAGATTTTATCATAGTGGCCGACTCGAAACTCAAAATTCAAAGGAAATCATAACTGCCAACAATATTCCTTCCCATGATGAAAAGGTCGAAATAGTGCTACCAACAAGTGACACTGAAGAATCTTGGAAGGTTTCATTGTCTGGAAGTACGCCTCGTATATAAACGGAACTAAAAGCACATATAAGTGCTTATCCGGATGCTCTGCCAAATATGACGACTTGCGAAAAATGAGTAACCACTTTAAGGCTCCATTCTCCATTGCCAGGAGGGAGTCAGCCGGAAATGTGTGACATTTGTGGCAAGTTGGTGGCTAAAAAGGGCTTTTTAAGTCATTTGGAAACTCGTCATCCATACTCAGAAATTACAGCCCAACGACGGAAAGCTGCACGTGTTGTAAAGTCAGTGAGATCAGGAGCTGAAGAAGTTCTGAAGAACATGAGGCAGTACTCAGTGGTTTCGAAGGGTAACGCGAGTGTTTGTACAATGTAAAAAGTGTCCCCGTCATGTTTTCCAAGAGGAGCAGATCACAGCTCATCACTGAGCTCCAAGGAAGGCTCTGGGTGCGGTGGCGTGTGAAGTCTGCAAGTTTGTTTTATCTCCTGGAAAACTCCAACTTCATTATCAGAATCATCATCATCATTCATAGCACAAATGAATTACATTTTGGATGAGGTGGATAAACTCCTATCTTCAATTGTAAAATGTTAGAACAACCCAAATTATCTTTGGGAAATATTTTTTTCAAATACTTGATAGGAAATTTATGAGCAATCAGCATGGGGATAATTAAGTGACGGCCACGTTAAGTTCTTCGAAATATTGGGGTAATCCTCGTATTTTACAAAACAGAGCGTATCATATGTAAAATGAAAGTCATTTATCAATTTGATGGCGTTTAATTCGTATTTATTAGTTTTATTTATTCATTTTATACCCTTTTTTCAAGACAGTTGGGATAATAAAATCATTTATCGTTGTAATATAAATTCTATGCATTATTTATTTAAGATTTATATTGGCACCCTCCAGCTCTCCTATTGATGATGATTTCGAAGCTGAAGCTGGTCTATCATCACGATTCATACACTTGCAAATTCTACAGGAAAATATTACTGTTACAGTTATTTTAGTAGTGTTCCAAAGAGCTAGCCACATAATTCAACTGATACTTTTCAGAATTTGAGCTACGCACTAAACCCTTTCTTCAAAAAAAATGCATTGCTGGTACAATTAAAAATGCGTCTAACAGTTCTTGTGATAATCCTTTACCACCACAAATAGGGATAATGTAAATTGTAAAAATGTACTTACGTAGCATACACACAGATTCATATTTCTATCGCTATGTTAAGTCTTGAATTGACTTTGCGAGTTTTGTAAAACAAACATAAACTGTTGATAATTGATAAGTTTATTTTATTTCGCTTGATGGACCTAGCCAAGCAAAAAAGAGCAACGGGAGTTGAAGGGTTGTAGCACAAACACAAAATATTTACTATACTACCCTTGAGATTTTGATTTGCATTTGAACTGGTTTGATCGAAATGTTTTGTAAGAAATGCTACCGATACCGTCGTTTATATTCTCTTGCTTCCAAACTTCTAACTAATTCCAAAATGCCAACATGGAATTCCATTCCGTAGTCGTTGCTTTTAATACCTAGGTAACTGTAGAACCTTTCAACGGGAAAAGACTTATCGTCCATCTTCAAAATCCGCCATAGGGCCGGACCAGAACTTTTTAACTATGCCGGACACGAACACGGCACGGGGCTAAAGAAACCGCTGAGTTTTTCAGTGTTCCGCCCTTTTCAATTTTTTGTAACGATTGCGAAACAGTATTATAAATTTTCTCAACCTGTTCATGCGTACATTGCAAGAAAACATGCATACAGTTTGTTATCATTACCAGACGGCTCATTCTAAACTAGAATACGTATCTACTTTACAAATGGCATTAAACAAAGTAACTATTATTGTTAGATAAGCATATTTTGCAGAACTTGAACTGCGACAGAACTATATAAATAATTGCGACAATAAACATTAACTTGTTACTCAAATAAGTTTTCAGTCATGAACGCTCATAATAAATATACAATTTTGATCTGTGAGTTATAAACTTAACCTCTTAAACCAAGTAGTTGATTGCTTATTTTTACAAACAAATTGTATGCGTCTAATGTCAACAACTTGACAAACAAAAATAGATTCACGTAGGATTTATATACATAAAAGCAACGTAGAGCTCGTTTTCGTGTAAAAACGCTTACATTTCAACAGATTTTGTCCACTGCATCAATATCTATTATAACTGAAATTCAGTCATATTTATCAACAGGTTTACGCTACTGTACTTTTACCTTTCGTAGCATTGATTTCCCATCCCATTTTGGTAAATGGGTCGCAACCGTCGACAACAGAGGAGAATAAGATCATCACTTTGATTAAATTAGATCCCTTCGCCTTCCAGCAAATATATATTGGGAAGGATACGCAGTTTTAACTTTTTTAAATAACTCCGCTACTGCTTACATTGCAAATAGGAGACTGGCTAATGGTCACAACTACTCATCGCTAACTTTCTTTATACAAAACTTTTTAGTCCAACTTAAATTCAGCATAAAGTTCGATAACGTAACCAAGTTCACGCTTCTAAGACAGAAATGGTTATTTGATGTAACAAATACCAGCAGAATAGATTCATATTTAAGATTAGTACACAAACTTTTGGAAACTGAAATAAATAATAACTGTTAAAAATACATATTCGTGGTTTTAGTCTGAGAAAACAGAAGCTCCAGTCAGATTATCTTGTACATAACCAAGCTGTCGATTGCTTCTATTGCAAACAAACTAATGATAAGTGACGCCTACAGCACGATGAAAAATAAATTGGTTGGTGTATGATTAATACTCATAAAAGCTACCCACGGCTCGCGTTCGTGTAAAAACGCTTACATTTCAACAGTTTTTTGCTATTATAATGATTATCAACATTTTAAAGTTTACTCTACTTCTCATTCTTATACACTGGACTTCCCGTCCCATTTTGATAAACGGGTCATACCGTGAATATCTTTCTCCCCAAAAGTAGACGAACTCGAAATCTAATGAAGTAAAAATGTAAAATATTAGTATTATTGAGCCAATTTAATGTACTTTATTACATTTTCGGATTTAATTCTAGCTTGTTAACATGTACAAATACTTGCAGCCACAAGAAATTCACTCTGTGATTCTATTTAGAATTTAAAATATCTGCATGCAACTGAATTTATTGCAATGGTAACTACAGATAACAATGTGAAATTTAGATTTGAAAATTACAAACTAATCTTTTAAAAATTAGCAGTTGACTGCTCATATTGCAAACTTGTATGACATGCTTAAAACACGATAAAGTAAGAATTGAGTTCTAACTTTGATACATTTTAGTATTCGGCGTACAAGTGTTCCAAAGTGCTTGATATGTTTCATTTTTACGTGATCTTAGAAGTTTAACGTCTCCAAATTTCTAATTATGCACACATTATTTGTCTCCCGTAATTTTACCCCGTTGTGCTCTCATTTTAGCAGTGTATTGAGTCTTTTACACTTACTTCTTAACTCAAGTTGATTCGCTTCTTGCATACTCTTAAAAATCTTGCGAACGTGTACATACTAACCCTTGAAAACCTACGGTGGTGTGCTAACAGATTCGACGAAATTCTACGTACAACTCCTTTTTTATAATGGTGACCACAAATAGCAATGTAAAATTTGTTTTTGAAAACTACAAACTTTTCTTGTAAAAATTAGCAGTTGACTGCGTACATTGCAAACCAACTTTGAAATGCGAAATGTCTACAACAAGATGAAACGAAAATTGATTGGCATGCCATTATTGCATATAAACACTACCTACAGATTGGAGGTTTCCATTTGCAAGCGACGCATTGTTGAAAAAACTCCTCACTTTGTGGGTGTTTTGCCTACAGCATGTGTGAATTAACAATTCAGTTAACTCCAAAATGCAAATTTGATTGCTATTACATCTCTGCAATGACTTACAATGCATGGGCACTATTGGCAGTGTTATATCATATCATGTGTTATAAAATACAAGGAATCGTTAATAACAGTTTAAATGTAAAAGTCATTGTGGATGTAAATATTGCCATGCCGAATTCATTAAATTTAGGAAAATGCTGTCGTTTATCTCTAAGTTTTACATTGACTTAAAAGTAGACATTACCGGCGCCTGAAATAAGACTTGGTTTCCGTAATATAATTAATGTACCTCAATTTGTCTTTTTAATTTACTACTATATATCAAGTATCCCTAAACAGGTATAGCACAACTGGTGAAGAACTACTTTTGTCATTAGTCTATTTCTAAGTTTAAGAAATTACTGCCCTCTTAAAGAAGCTCTTAAATTACCTTTGCAATCCTCAACAAGATGTTTAAGTAACGTCATCTGCACAGAAAAAAATATTGGTAGCCCATTGCTTAATACAATATATTGTATTCAAAACTTCCAGCTAAAGGTAATTGTTTTCCTTTGCTCTATATTACTTCCTAATTTAGTCAGCTTTTAAATCACAACTTGTGCCAATTTCTCCACAGAAAAGTTGGCAAACTGCTATCTTTGAAACTGTGAGGCACATTGCATACGGAACACTCATGAATCAAACAACAGAATCAGCGTGTCACGCTATGTCTGTCGTAAAAAGTAATATTGTTCTTGAGCCAATTGTACATACATTGTTACACTCGCTCATATTATCCAAAAACCGTTTTCTTATTTGCAGTTTCTCACCCAAAAGAGCAAGCCAGCATGTAAAAATTATTTCAACAATATGCTCCGTCATCTTCTGTAGCAGGTCGTAGCCAAAGTACCTCATTCCTCTCTAATTCTGCTATGAAGTCCATCCAATTCCAGGTAGGCAGGGGGCTGGACGCATACGTTGTGCTCATTTTGAAAGCACCAGCCCATTTTTTCTGGAGCATTTGAAGTGTTTCCTTTTGTATTCCCTGTGGCAGTATTGAAGAAACGGGTCACTTTCTGGTGCGTTGAATGCCAAGTCTATTCTAATTACAAAACATTTCACTAATTTCACTTAAAAAATTTCACTAATTAGAATGAATTTGAAGGACGTATATAACATTATAACTGGATGCAATAATTACTGACTTTGTATCTGCCATTTTACTTAAAGTCAGTAATTATGAGGCAGGTTTCCACTTTTAAACATAAACAAATTGAATTAAAAGTACTACAAATGGGTGTTGCACTCACCATGTTTTTCGTTTCTCCAAAGTTGCATTGTCGGACACCGGCGATCTCAAAAACTCGTCATCATTATGTTACATTATATTTCTTCACCGTTCTTGCGTCCTGATAACGAATCCCAGTTTGATCCGGTCTCACACAAAAGGTCTACCATTGCAAACCCGATCTATATGGTTCCATGGAATGATGATCGTCAACGATGAAAGAACTATTGAAAGAAAAAATCACAAAATATGAATTAGATTGAGATGCCTGATAAAATTCTTGCTTGCCACTTCACTGCTCACTAAGGGCAATGCATATAAACACATAAAAACCAATGTTGGGTTATAGCAAATTAATCTCACTGTAACATAAGTAAAAGATTACACCATTTAAGTTACCAAATTATAGCAGTACGCTAGACTCAAAAGTTACCTATTTTTCGCTAAGAAATTCTTTGTATGATTACCTTAGTTGTTCGAAACTGAAATTTATTTAGCAAGCATGGCTGCACAGAACACAACTCCCACCACAAATTGAACAAATGAAGTAACCAGACCGCTTCGGTTGGAAGCTAAAACGAAACTTATAGCTGTATTTGAGTGCGAACGATGGAAGGTGACTTACTTACGAAGAAATGTTTAAAATAGAAGAGAAAGGACGGAAAGCCTGGGCTTTGATTCATGAACCTCGACTTCTTTTCAACCTTTTCTGAAAATACAATGAAGTAAGTATGCTTTTCAGTAGTAAAGTATAGAAGGTACGCTGGATGGGATTATAAAAATATCCAACATGTGAAGACAGAAGGCTACTCAGTGTTCAAGAATGTATGCTTTCATAAGCCTGAATTGCTTATTGATTAAGAAAAGGGGTTCTTTGTTTCACATAGTTTTAAGTGTATGCAAAGCACATGTGCTTATAAAAATACGCACAGTAAAAGGTTACGGAAAGAAATATTTCCGTCCCTTTTTAGGCTTTGGAACTTTATGGTACAGAAAGGCTTAAGAATTTGAACAGATGCCTTTTGAATAAACTGTATGCGTGAAACATGGTTAGGAAATGGCAACTATACTTATACTTGGTCTGCAGCAAAGATAAACTTTAGTTGGGTTGAGAATCATACAAAAAGTGGTGGTGTTGGAGAGAATTTTTTAAAGCCCTTTTTATCACATTTTTGAACGCGGAGGCTTAAAAGATTTAATTTACTTATGTTTTATAACCAAAGCAGAGAATTTGCCCCACTATAGCTTCTTTATGTGTTTTCCTGGAGTATTTGAACAAAGGAGCATTGCCATGTACATTTTACTCGACAAATACCCACATTCATTCGCATGCTAGTTCACATACTTTTAAAACAAAATACCGAAATGCCTAAAAAACTTTTTTACTGTATCTGCCCCACCTCAAGTCGTTGTGCATGACTTTTGTTAAGCATGGCAAACTTTTCTTTGCAGGTGTTTCTCATGAACTTATTAATATCGTAGAATGCCTAACTTTAAACTTAAAAAAGAGCGTTATAATTTTTCAACGGGAGAAAATATTTGCTGCACAAGCATCCCTATATAACTTAAAGGAAATGCCAACGGCTTTCACTGATTGTTGGAAGTGTAATAATCCTTTTTTCACGAACTATGGAGAAAGTTAAAACTCTTTTGTCATGTCAAGATATCTTGGTAGTGTACAATTTGTAGCACCAAAAAGATTATGACTACTACTAAAAATACTACTTAGGAGGTGCTATCGAATGGAAAATAATAAACGCCGTAAATTTTGCGTACCCAAAAGAATTTTTGAAGCAACTAAATATGAGCATATTGCATATCTTTGAAAGCGGATATTATCAGCGTCAGGGGCGATGACTTTGACTTTAAAGCTATCTATCCAGACCATACACTCTACCCAAGTAAACCAAGTGAAGGACACAAAATTTCTTGCTTAAGGCTACTGATCTGTTCTAATACAAGTGCTTACAATGCCGATTCTTGTCTCCCCACAAATTTTCTGTGAATTGCTTTTATTTTTCACCAGTGGCAAGTTCTGTTCATAGTCCTACAATGCCGTACATTTTGTGACGATTCAACTTGTTACAGTAAAACAAGGTTTTAACCAGATAGCAAAAGGTACTCATTCTACATTAAATGAAGACTTGGTTTTCTGAGAAGCGGGTGGATTAAACCCGACCCTTTTCGTTAGCAAGTTTGTAGAAAACCTGCACATCTGTTTAATACTTAATCCCAAGTCCCATAAACTTTATGACCATTTCAAGAAGCTTGAAAAACGAAGGAACCTCTCACTCATCGAATTCACGTTTTCATCTTAAAATCCTTCTACTGGGCAACTTGATAATGCGACACATGGATCTATTTTCAATGAGGACCAAATGAATGCTTCAGTCTATATAACAAAGCATATTTATACAAAACATCTAGAAAAAATCAAAGAAAAACGACGCATCGAAACTTCAAAATCCAGAATGCTTTGTTCCTGTTTTGGACTTCAGTGCTAAGTAGTACAGTTATGCTTAAATGATTCCTTTCATATATTATGTCGCTGAAAACTTCTTACGGTGACGATGCCGTCTTGTATATTAATTTAGAACAAGAATAACTTATTTATGGTCACTAGATGCTATTTTCTTACCACTGAATGGAATTCCATTTTCATCAGGCATATCCTAGAAAGTTCTTCATGGTTGGCCCAAAATGAATTTAGTGGACATATAATTTGCAAAAAGGTAGTATACATTGCACAATATTCAGTTTTCCGGCTTTGAGCTTCCGGCAATGTGTAATAATGTGGCTAAAATAGTTCCTTTGGTTCACGGCTTCCTACATACAAACCCTGGGCAACCTTTTATAGGGTAGCTGCAGTAAAGTCACTGTGATAATGATTGTGGATGTAGACAGATTACTCTTTTGAGATAAAAGAGTGATGATGACATTTTTTTATGTTGCGATTCTGAAGTAGGGCAAAGCAAAGATTCAGCTAAATTTTGTTTAGGTGAATAGTTTTTAATGTGTGGTAATATGAAGCGTGTAATCAATATTTTGATGTATTAATGTTGATCTGACACATAAAAGTGTCTGCTTGTAATTGTTACTCGATATGCATCCACCCGCTTACTCAAATATTTATTCGCAGCCAAAATCTAAGTAAGAAATTTCAAGCTGACCCAAAAACCGTCATTTAAAAACGCTTTTGCTAGTATATGATAATCAGACGTATTTCAAACAATGCGTGGGTACTCTGAACTTACTGCAAGACCAGGTGCGCAAAAGAAAATAACTGAGCATTTTTGACCAACCTGTTTATCTATGTGAAAGTTGAATTGGATAATCCATTTCGCAGTAAGTAAGGATTATTTTTCTCCACTTACACGAGATGCTGCATGTCCGTGATATAAAATTCCCAATTCGTGATTTGTTATGGTAAATCTTAGGGCAAATCTTGTTGATGATGATTGTGAATGCAATTTTGCGGCCAAAAAACGAGTTATTTCGGTGTTCTTACACATAGCCAATGTTACATAGGCCTTTGTAATTTTCTCCGAAGTGTTCAAATCGTGTGGAAAGCAACATTGCAGAAAATGCACTGCAGCCACCAATCACATTAATCTGAATTATGGAATTAAATGACCGTCCGCCCCTTCGTCTTTGCGCACCGTCGTTTTATTAAATATGAGACATGGCAGCACCATATGTCAAACCTTCCAAATCCCTGCAAAAGTCATTCACTGTCAAAGGTTTATAAAATTGTCATGAGATTTCATTTATTCTCATTCTACCAAGCAATTGCTTTACATAATAACCAAGTAAGCTTTGATTTGTTTATGAAGAAACAACGAAAAAGAAACTTAACAGGCACTCTCGGTGATGAAGGCTCCTGCTCATGGTTAGCAAATCGTATCTATGAATATGTAGTGTGTCGCAAAAAAGAAGCAAACAAATATCATTTTGATTTTCTAACAAACACCATTAAAAACTATTATATATTTTAATCTTTTTCTTGGATGTACATACGGTGGCTTCTTTTCCTTATGCTTTTGATAGTATTTACTAATACTTGTCAGGTATCAACTTTCACTTGACTTCCTGCACAGTGCATAGAAGCAAGTTCCAAAACGAATATAGGAAGATCAGTTTGATTTGATTTCTGATCCCATTCCAATAAGATTTATGAGGTTAAAGGGAGAATGGTGAAGTAAAAAATCAAACCAGAATTCCTTTGATTTAAAAGAAAATACATTGCATGTGTCCCAGCCAAAATGCTTTTTCTTTCAATAATATGAAAATCATATTGGTTTCAATCAGTGGCATAATAATAATTAAAAACTATATAACGTTTAAGTCAAGTCGGATGGCATTTTGTATTTGTAGTGTTGATTAATTCATTCTCATAGTTCTGTTCTGAATGTACAAGACACCATTGTCAGAAAAAAGATTCATCATTCACATACACTCTACCACATCATATTCTCAATTTGAGGGATTCATAGATAAAATGGGTGCGGGGGGATTTGACTCTTCTCTTTCTTTGTTTCTTTGGTCATAAAGTTTATGGGAATTGGGATCAAGTTATAAAGCATTGCCACTGGTTCATTTCTCACTTGCAAAGAAAAGGGTAGATAGCAATCCGCCTACTACTCTAAGAGGACTTGGAAGACAAACACTTCGTTCAATGCAGAAATGGTTTCATTATTTCTATCTGGTCAAACCATTGTTTTGCTGAAAATGTCGCGCTATAAAATGTAAGAAACTGGAAGAATTTGAACATAGCTGGTCATTGAAAAAAAGATGACGGGCGTTCACAGAGAAATATGTGGAAAGCAGGAAATGGAGTTGTAAATACTTGCAATAGAACAGAGCAGTAGCATTAAGCAAGAATTTTTGTTCCCTTACTTTCATGCTCTGACGTATGGTGTGGATAGCAGGCTTCAAAGATATGTTTACTGATGCTGATAAAAGCCATATAAAGAGATATATGACATATTATATTCATATTAGTTGTCTTAAACATTATCTTGGATAAGTGAAAAGGACAACCCCAAAGGAATTCATCTTTCCCTACAACGGTCAGCAAGTTGTCGTTTATGCTCTCAAAATCGCTCCTGGAAAGAATAACGAATTTTAGCAATCATCATCAAAAATATAACACTACAATTAAAAAACACGATAGTTATCTTGTTATATCTAAATTTGTGTAACATTGTCTTTTATTTGTGAAAAACCAAACTTGTAGGCACTTACAACACGAAGTTAGAGCATTGAACATTTCCTTTCAGTTACAGAGAGAGATGCTTACCAAGCAAGCATTTACTCACGTTGTAAAATGGCAATCCTGCTGTAGCATCATAGGAGCTTTTTATTAACTTTAAAGTTAGACATTTTACGATTACTAATGAATTCATGAGGGTGGACTATTAAAACATGCACATTACTTTGGTGCTGCACACGTAAATTCATTTTCGATTTTTTTCTCAGCATTAGTTGACACGCATATGAATGGAGGTGGTAACGCGTAAAATTTACATGCAACTACTCGATAACCACTGCTTTACTTCCATCCAGCAAAACATATAAATGGACTCTTGTTCATTTTTGATTCGGGGAAAAGTTCATCCTTGACTTTAGCTGTCTTGACATCGTTAACCTCTGCATTCTGGTTCTGAAAACGTGATGTGTTTCAAAAGTACTTGAAATCCTTCCAACCCTATCATAGTTATATTTTGTGTCTCAACGCAACTAGAATACATCTAGTTGCTTGAGACATACAGTTGAACAATTCAGTTGAAATTTCATCCGCTTTTCGTTGGCTTTAAGAATGTACTTTGCTGTTTTGATAGTCAAAAGGTACCTGGTCAGATTCTTACTGTAATCCTGCCTGTGTTCCACATCAACCGTTCTAAAAATCCAAATTATTTTCTGACATATTTTTTCAAAGCACATCTTACCGGCTTACACTTACAGTATATTATAACTCGACGAAACAAGCAATCTCTCTTCCGTGTGATGAGCAAATAAGTCTTATGAAAGCTTATATTCAAGAACCTCGAGTAGAAGTAGCCGTGTGTCTTTTCACGTTCAATATGTCGTATAATTTTCAGCGTACTTTCTAAAGTGTATCTTTTTTCTCGATATATATACCTACTTGATTGTGTCTTCAGACAACATTGAAAATAAGTCAAAGTAAATGCCTGGCTTCACAGTGATGTCGACATGAATCTAAGCCAAAGCTTTGCACCCTTTCTGTTATATTTTTACCAAGAACAGAATGCATATTTCCTTTCATCTAAGTAAGGTACCTTTCATAGTTCTCACTCAAACTCAGAATCATTTTTAGTTCAGCTTCCAACTAAAGCGGTCTTGTTTTTTTTCGTTCAAGGGGTTGAAGGTTTTTCGTATAGCAATACAATAACTACATTTCAGTTTTCAACAATCAGTGGAATTTCACAAATAAATTACTTCAACGAAAAGAAATAACTTTTGTGTCTCGTGTACTGTTGCTGTGTAAAATGTAAAAGGTAGTGTACTCTTAAACCTGATTTTCAGTGGGTAATCTAGCAGTATTTGCTATAGAGAAACATAATTCGTTTTTATTTGTTTACATGAGTTGCTCTTACCAATAAAGTTGGGAGGTAGAAATAATGGAATTAAGTCGGATATCTCAATCTAATAAATTCTTTCGTGTTTGATTCTTTTAGTATTGCTTTCATGATGTTGGGATGGGGCCGTTAAAAACTTCGGGATCGCAATCGCACACCACTTTGCATGGGACAGGATGTAAGGAGAATAAACTCATCGTACTCGAAATAGAGTTCTCTTTCAGGAAATGAACAGCCGAGTGAAACCTTGATAGGTTTTGTGTTTTCTTGGATAGCCAAAGGGGTTCATAACGATGAAAACTATGGAAAATGAGAAACAAACAAGGTACGAAAAATGGCACACGTTTTAAATTACTATACTTACATAACTTAAGTAACTTATTAAAAAATGACAATAACAAAGCCAATATTGCATCCATTGGAATCCAAGATTAGTTTTAAATATTTTAATCAAATAACTTCAAATCTGTATAATATGTATGTTTTATAAATTTAAATAGGCTATGCTTGGAAGGAATCTACAAAGTGTGGCGATAAAACAAAGCGCAGTTATCAAAATGGGGAGGATACTTTTTTCCAGTTCTCTGCCTACTGGAAATCGGAAGGACTTCAGGACTGGGTTGTAGTGGGATCATACCTGGCTACAGGTTTTAGAGAAGTTATCGCAAAGAATTGTTAAAAAGGCACTTTATTTAAGCCGGGTTTATCTATTGGTAAAACACTCAACCAAAAATTAGACAAAGATTTTAGGTTAAATTTGAAAATTACAATGTGAGTTCAGTTGCTTTAGAACACAAGCATTTTACACAAAAAGTTACATTTTGGCTCAACGGAGCACATTTCGATAATGTATTACTAGCTAGTCCTAACACATTATTCAAACCTCACCTTTCCGGATACACGAGAATGGCATGGAAGTAGTTTTTGAGTATTTATTTTTGTAGAGTTTATTGGTAAACGGATCTGACGTAAATGCAAATGAAACTAGTTAGAAAATGGGTAAACGATATACATTAATTTAACTGATTACGTGGCAGCCAGTGCCGCAAATATGTTGTCCAAATAAATTATTTGAAATAATTCATACTGGTCGACTTAAGTTGAGATAAGAACAGTATTAAGTGTTGTTGGTAGTAGTTTGTATCCAATGACGGGCGTGTGCCGACAACTCTACGTTGCAGAATGTAAGGCAAATAGGGTTATGAGGATATCATGTAATTTATGAGGAAAAACTTCGTTCGTTTACCTAAAGCTTGTTGGTTTCTGCAAAGAATTCATGATTCTCATATTCTGTAAAATTATAAGATTCGTAGTCATTTTTTGATTCTGCAAATGATCCTTTTAGAATCTCTTCATTTACTTGTTCCAGATCCCAAAACGATTACAGAAATGAACGAACAGCAATGGAAAACTTATACCTGTATTTATAAAACAGAGGGATGAAGTAAGTTAACAAGTTTTAAACGGTGGTTTTAAAAAGACAAGAACTGAAATATAGTAATACACGTATTGCTCAACTGTTTTAGCTTCAACTAAAAATCAAAATATTTTCCAGTTGATGGTGATGGTGAATTAATTGTTAGTATATTCAACTGCTTGGTGCTTTCCAAGGGCTAAATTCAACTTCATTGTTAAATGTTTTCACAAAACCAGTTTCTAATTGAATGGTCAGGTATGAAAACGGGACGTGGATTGGCGTCACTATGCGATATTTCAAAATTGTAAATTTTGAGATTTTTACGAGGAATGAGTACGTCGAAATTCAACGAGTTAAAGACAAATTTGCATAATTTATCCATCTTAAACACATTGTATCAATATTACTGACAAAAGAGCAGGAAATTGATGAGATTTTGTGTATTTTATCAGAGTAGTATATGAATTTCGCTTGAAAAGCACTAAATAAGGTATCCTTATATTTAATTGGAATTAAAATAAAATCGAGATTCGAACCCAACGTTACAAAAATTTTCCTCGTTCGAAATATTTTGTAACTTTAAAAGTTTTTTTTAAATGAAAAATCCACGTCCCGTTTTCATACCTGATCGTTCAATTAGGTTTTATATAGAATGTATAAAACTGTTTTAATATGAAAAACTCCTACTTCTGTAAAGCGTTGGCAGAACTTAAATTTCAGCTGGTTTGCAATGTATGCAAACTACTGATAAATCTCAAACATTTAGTTCAATTGTAATTTACAAATTGAAGTTAAACTATTTAGTCTGTGGTCTCACTGCACATAGTCTCACAATGATCGATATTGGCTCAAAGGTGCTTTTAGATTTTGTTATAATGGATTTTAACATAAAACTAAGCTTGTAATTAGTGTTTAAAAATTCAAAAATCAAATCAAATGTTCTTCTTGTTGTAACAATTTAAGCTGCATGTAAACTAATACCATGATAACTTATTTAGTTTTCTGCAGTTGTAGAAATTTGGCAACACAGCACTGTATGCAAACACCTTTTTAGATTTTGTTGCATTGCAACTTTGATTGGTACATTTGGGACACCACTTGTTGAAAACGATCGTTGAAATTATTTGTATTTAGCCAATTAGTTGTAACTGCAGATTTAATGCTTCAGTTTCAAATTTTATGTGCACTCACTTAGTATTGCAGGCTTTTTAGTGCGCACGTTCGTTGCGGCGACTTAAGCAATTTTAATTACATTGAGCAGCACAAGGTTAGTTACATTGAGCAGGACAAGATATTTTATACTTGTAAAATAGTCAAACAAAAAAGGGATCAACAAGGACAGGAAAGAGTAAGTAGAAGGCTGAAAATTGACTGAAGTGATATTTCCTTGCCCACCGATATTCCATCTAATGTTTAATAAGTAGTTGACTGAGTTACGGCGTCTGGCGTTTAAATGCGGGGTCTTTGTAAATGCAATGGTTTATCAATGCTACCAGTTTTTCACATAAAGAAATTTAGAAAGGTATCAGTTGGATTACGGAGAATGCTTTATGAGCTATCAATAGAATACCTAACTTGAAAATATCACAGCCTGAAACACCGAAAATAAGCACAAACTGGTTGAAGTTTGTGACTAAACAAAATTTTGCAGCTTCGTAATGTTAGAAAGCTTTTACTGTACTAAAATTGTGAAAGGTTTTATTTCAAATACACGGATAGTTCCAGTTCCAGGTGTTCAAGTAAATAAATAGTAATTTTGACACCTTTCAATTTGTCTAAACCAAATTTAAAATTGACATTCTACATACAGAAGATCATACAGAACTATTAGATTGTTGTGATATGTATTTCTGAAGCTTACACTTGAGCAATGTAAGCAATAATTTTTCCGATAAATATCACTAATACTAGACGAATTTACATTAAACAACTGGAAAAAATTCAATCGAACGTAGAAAATTTCTCTCTCGAGTTTTGGAGTTGGAGGATCTTTGTATTCAGGGTCTAAAAATAAACGGAAATGGTTTCAATACTCACATCTTTCCCTTTAATTAGATTACCAAACTAAAATCGTGTTGTCAGCATCCCAATAAATTCAAAAAAAATAACAAAGCGTTGTTCCAATTCTACAGGTTGCTTGCAATATGGAAATGAAAATTCAGGAGTAGTATACTGTTGACTTTGCCACTTAAGATGTATTAACTGGTATATTATTAAATGAGTTTTAAAAACGAAAATCGTTAAACAGGTTTAAAATTAGACTAATAAAGAGGGTTAATTTTGAAATTGCATTGTATTTGATATATATTTATTTTCTATTTGTACTTCCCAGAGTAACTGCGTATGCCTCACGCCAGCAATGGTAGAAAGTTTTGCTCAACTCAAGTTTTGAAAGGTATCAATTTGAGTGTAGAGCTTGTTTAACTGTATACCCACCCATTTTATTTTTGAAGGTAACATTTACGATTGTCTTAACGGAAGAATGTACCAAAGTACAGCTGACAGCTGTGTAAGTCTTAGTTTGCAAATGTGAAAAATAAAATGCATTTTATCATACCAATCGATTTTTTAATATTGTTGAGCCTTCGTTCACTTCATTTTCACTGAACTCTTCTTTGCTATTTGGTAAAAAAGCTTGACAATAAACTTTTTCTCCACTACAGTGATATTGCAATTTTATTCATCATTAGATCTGTGAGTTGTAAATGCGCTACACTCTAACCCCAACTGCATAACAAAGATTTAAACGAACAAATTCATACGTTATGTCTAAAAAAAGGTCCTCAAAAGTCATTACTTTATAAATTCAAAAAACCAAACATCTCGTGAAAAATTAATTACATTCTCTGCAATTCCGCCTGGAGTTGCCTATTTTGCATATATTCCATCAGCAGTAATATTGTAAATATCAGGCTGAATGAAAACAAAGACGAGTGCGATCATAGAACGACGGAGTATGTTAATGCTGGACTGATACCCAAAAAAGAAGACATTCATACCGAACGTAAGTTCCTGTTCCGTTAACCATCACGATTTCATTCCATCCATCCATCATTTGGATCGTGGCATTGGATTGCTTCAATCATTGTTGAAGAAGTTCTGTACTTTTTGCTAGCACTAGAAAAACAAACGTTTAATTCGACCTTTTACACGAAGCTACAACGTTTAATTCACAGAAGGACACCATAAATTTAAATTTAGTATAGAAAGCACCAATACAGTGTAATTATTTCATTTTGTAAATTACATACCTGATTCTAATTAATATCATTTCTATAAGGTTTGTCGGAAAGCGGTGTGTGTTGACTTTGTTAATTATCTATCGCCTGGGTTTAAAAAAACTGTGAATGATAAACACGAGGAAGAATTCCAGGCTCTTATTTTATTCAAGAAAGGATGACCAAAAATGCGTAATGAAACTTGTGAGAACGAACAATATATTCCATAACTTAATAATTGTTCTAAGAAAGTTTACCAAAGCAGAAACAAGTGTATGATAAGTACAGAAATGGGCTAGTAATTACATTTCATAGAATCTTGCATGAAATAGACAGAACGCTGTGCTATTTTTAAATTCCCCTAAAACGGCCGACAAATTGTTAATTACTATTTGTGTTAGGTTTTGTAGAGTTTGAAACGCTGAATCCCATGGTATGCTTTGTTATTTTCTGTGACAAAAAATGCGGGCGCTATGGCGCCTTGAATAAAAAACCACAAAATATTTTCTAAAAAATATAAAAATTCACTTTGGGAAAAAATGTTCATACGTGCACGTTGATACTATAAAACGTAAGTTTTGTGCAAATTTTCAAATGTTTTACTTAAAAACTGTTGCCCCAATGGACCAAAAAGTGTTAAATTAGGCTCTTTTTCAATAATTTTTATTGACCTTAAAAAGCGTTAGGTGGAGCCGTTTGAACTGTCAAAATACTCTACGGACTTTGGGCTTTTAGCTGATATACTAGTCGGTAAAATCGGCACCGGGTAAATCAAACTACATGGGCTCAAAGTTTTTTAACGGTTTATGAGAAAACAACTGGGGATCCATGTAC